>CAUYLG010055927.1:0-11434 GCA_963573385.1 Cacajao melanocephalus | reverse complement strand
TTTTCATCGTTATTTCAAAACTTCTCTCTATTGGTAATATATTATAAAACAGATCTGAGTCCACTTTTTAAAGATAAACCATATCCATTTTCATGATATTGATTCTTCCTAGCCATGAGCATGGAATGTTTTTCCATCTGTGTCCTCTCTTATTTGGTAATACAGTCACATGCCATTTATTATGTAGTAAATAAACTAAAAGCTAAAATAAAATTAATTGTTAAATGGATACTTTCCCCTCAACTATTTTCATAGGTGAGATTGGATGATAATTAGGGTGAAAAAGGCAAAGGAAAACCAGCCTTTGTTGGATAGGAATTATATGCTTGTCTCTGTGTCAGGCATTCTCCTTAGTGATGTTCATGGCACTCCCTGAGATGGGAGGTACAATCCCCATGTTAGAGATGAAGAAACAGATTCAATAGCTTTAGTGACTTAATCCAAGATCATACTATCCGCAAGTGGCAGAGTCAGGATCAAGATCTAAGATCTGTCTAACTCCAGTATTGTTGCTCCTCATAAAACAATTTCTGTCTTTAGACAACAGCAGTTACATATGTTTAATTCATGTTGTAACAACTGCTGTAGGGAGTTTCAGAATATGTGTTAAATGGAGTGAGCAGCATAATGGCGGCATGGCTGGGATTTCCCAATGATCCGCACTTTGTCTTTTTTCTGTAATGCTCTCATACTTCTCTCTACTTCTTTGCATTTCTGTAAGCTTTTGTAACCTTTTTGGACTTCCATGATCCTCTATTGTTGTATTTTTTGTTGTTGTTGTTTTTAGACAGTGTCTGGCTCTGTCACTTAGGCTGGAGTGCAGTGGTGTGATCTCAGCTCACTGCAACATTTGCCTCTCGGGTTCAAGTAATTCTCCTGCCTCAGCCTCTCAAGTAGCTGGGATTACCGGCATGCAACACCATGCCAGGCTAATTTTTACATTTTTAGCAGAGACGGGGTTTCACCATCTTGGCCAGGCTAGTCTTGAACTCCTTATCTCAAGATCCACCTGCCTTAACCTCCCAAAGTGCTGGGATTACAGGAGTGAGCCACCACACCTAGCCTTATTATTCTTTACCAGATTCCTGAACCTATATATTCTTTGATTTTGGGTTACTCATTTTTCACAAAGAGTTAGTCTCCTTGTATAATCTGGACCCAGCAGAAATTAAATCTCTTCATATGAACTAAACTTAGAATATATAAACCAAGACAGTTTGGTACTTTAATAGCAGATTTCCTTCTAGATGATAATAAAGGTTATCTGAAAATTACCAATGGGAAAATGAGCTAGTCTAGATAGTATCCAAAAGAATTTTGTGAAGTTTCTTTAATTTTAGCTGCCTTATTGATTTGGGTGATCTAACAAAAATAATTCTTCCTGCTGTGTACTCATCAACTTTATATTGAACAGTGATTTTCTGAGATAACAAGAGTTTCACAACGTTCTTGTTTTTTGCTTTACATAACCTCATAAAATTATAAGAATACTAATGATGCTAAACTATATATATAATGTAAATGGAAACATCCTACTTTATATGTTTTTATATGTATTGAGGAATTGCTTCATATAATTTATATAAAGACTTTACTAGTTCTCCCTAGTTACCAGAGTACATTAACCAATACAATCATTTTTCAACCTCAGAAAGTTAAATCAGGGCAAAGCCTTCAATATTGGTTGTGTGGAGAAAGGAGAATACATAAATGGCAATAATATATTTGGGATGGAATTTCTAAATTCCCATCTCTTGCCTTAGGGGTAGACAACACTGTCTAGGTTCTGGAATTTTTCCCAACAGGATGGAGGTATTAAAAAAAATGTTACTAATGTATCCCTTGGGAACTAGGCAATGAGTGTCAACTATGCTTGCCTAGTCTGTGATTGGAACTCAAACTTGGGCAGGGCGCGGTGGCTCACGCCTGTAATCCCAGAACTTTGGGAGACTGAGGGGGCAGATCACGAGGTCAAGAGATTGAGACCATCCTGGCCAACATGGTGAAACCCTGTCTCTATTAAAAATACAAAAATTGACATGGTGGCACACATTGGTACAGCTACTGGGGAGGCTGAGGCAGGAGAATCGGTTGAACCCAGGAGATGGAGGTTGCAGTGAGGTGAGATGTGCCACTGCACTCCAGCCTGGTGACAGAGCGAGACTCTGTCTAAAAAAAAAAAAAACCAAACCTTCAAACCTGGCAAGGAGCGGTGGCTCTCGCCGATAAAAACAGCACTTTATTTGGGAGGCCAAAGTGGGTAGATGAACTGAGGTAAGGAGTTCGAGACCAACCTGACCAATATGATGAAACCCCGTCTACTAAAAATATAATATAGAAATTAGCTGGGCATGGTGACATGTGCCTGTAATCCCAGCTACTTGGGAGGCTGAAACAGAAGATTCACTTGAACCCAGGAGGTGGAGTTTGCAGTGAGCAAAGAGCGCACAATTGCACTCCAGCCTGGGCAACAAAAGCAAAACTCTGTCTCAAGAAAAAAAAAAAAACTCAAACCTTTTGTTATGCTTCACCCCATTGAACCCCTGAAACCCACATTTCTGTCCACTAGCAAGAGGCCATGTCATGTAATTCTCTCTTCCAAGGTTGCTGTATCAGTGTTAAAGATTGATGCCTTTTTGGCTCATAGCCTCCTGAGTTTCAGTTGTAGGAAGGGGAATCTGTGACTAACTGATGTCACTTAAAAAGACAAAATTAATCATCAAAATCAGACCCTGGCTGGAACATGTTGATGAACAAAAAGCTATTTTTTTAGTACATTTTTAGGTACAACATTCTCACCGATTACAGGAACTGCTTGTCTTTTCAATGGGAGAGAACAACATTCTGAAGGAAAATCACTGATACACAGACGGTGATCTATCCTGTTCTTCTTTTCATCTTAATCCCCAAGGTTAGGTAATAAAAGACAGAACCTTAAAGCAAAACACATACCCAAACTAAATATGTAAATATGTAGCTGTGAAAGAGTAGGAATTGGTCAAGTAGAAAAGAAAGTCATATAGAATCTTCAAATTGTGACACTGAAAAAGAATTTAGACATTATGTAATTCAGCCTCCTTTTTTTACTGATGAGAAAGTAGGATGCCAGAAGACAAGGTAAATAGTGCAAGGCCAAAAGGGATAATTAGAAGTAAACTGGGAATTGATTTAGTTATCTGCCCCTGAATCTAATTCCATTCCTAAATTGTACAATGAATCAATGAATAACTGATGAAGAGTTTGATGACATTTAGGGGGCATTTTAAACTTGAGTAAATATGTGATTTGTGGAGTATGTTGTGCTCAGTAGATGTAATCGTTGATACTATATCAAATATTGTGCAGTTTTCACATGTAAAATATAAGTGTTCTTGCACTTTTCTGTTGGAATTGATACAGGTTTATACTTTTATATCTTGTATAAAACTTTGGCACCATCTATTATCCCACATAAGTGCAGTTCTCAATATTAAAATCATGATCTCATATTACTTTAATTGAGGCTTTAAAACTTTATGTTAAACATATGAGCGTATATTTGCCATTTTGCAGAGGATGAAATTGAGTACCATAAAGGTTAAGCAAAGGAAACTAGGATCCATATCTTTACACTTTTCCTTCCGGCTTGATCATCAGATAAATTCTTATCAGTACCATTTCTTGATCACTCAAAAGGTGAAACAAAACCTTTGGCATGACAAGATATCTTTTCAGCTTTTCTTTATTGTTTTCTCTATCTTCACTTCACCTCTCAGATTGTTGAGGAAGGAGAGTAGTCATGAAGGAGAGACTTCATGTAGGTTCAGCAATACCTGAAGTTTCTTGGTTGTGGTACTAATAAGTCATTTTTTAAAAAGGACCATTTAATGTTGAATTGAAAATGTTCTTCACTGCCATGCCCCATGACAATTCATTTTTCCCCAGGAAGGACATATTGTGTTCATGTAGAAGATATTAAATGGGTAACACTAACCTCATGGGCGCTTGACTTCAATAGTTTTGACAATATTTTGACATTTGTCAAGACTTTTTTGCTAAAATTACAAATTTTTCTTATTGTTTCTGAATAACATTATGTTACATGAGATTTGTTTATAGTTTTGGGAAACTCTTGAATTTTCAAACAGGAAAACAGATGGAGATTAGGAATATTATAAGCAATATCTTGAATGCAAGAGAAGTAAAGACCATTTGTAATTTCTGAGGCTACCTGACCACCTAATAACTACTTATGAGCAATGACTATCAGAAGCCATTTTAACATAATTCAATTTGGAGGCTATCCATGATGACCAAATACAAGCAAGACAACACAGAATATATAATTTGCTGTGTACCATTGGATTGAAAGCTAAGAATTTAATGTATGGCAAACAGGTGACTTTTTTTTTATTTTAAATTTCTACATCTTTATATTGCACTAAAATTATTTTACATGGAAGAACTAATTTACGTATCATAATATAGTACCTTAGAAACTTTTTTTTGATATTCACATCTACATTAGTAAATATTTCGCAGTCTACTTAAATAAATATTCTAGTATACAGCAAATCATCTGACAAAAACAAATCTGTAATGCTACTTTGTTTTTGAGAGCAAAGATACTCAGTATTTTTATTTCTGCCTCTGGGAAACACACTGACTTTTTAAAAACACATGTAAGTCACTCATAGTACCTAGTAATAACATTTGAGCAAAACGTATTCATCCATTTATTAAACGGGGTCTCATGATGTTGCACAGGTTGGCATAGAATTCCAGGGCTCAGGTGAACCTCCCACCACATGCCCATGCTACCATGCCCAGCTTCTTCATTTATTTTTGAGTCGCTACATGGCTCCTTTTTAAAAACAACATTAATTTTATTTAAAAAATGAAGGAAAGAGTGTTTTCCCTATTATCCAGTGGAGCAGAATGGTGAAAAGAGAGCAAAAATAAAACTTCAATGTTGGCTGTTTTATAGAACTTAAAAATTCAGTTCTCATTTTTCTACTGCAATATAACCAACCCTGCTTATTATTATTTAATAATAACAAACACTGTCTTTTAAAAACCATAGATACAATGAAAAACTTTGAACAAGTGGCTCACGCCTGCAATCCCAGCACTTTGGGAGGCTGAGAGGGAGTAGATCATGAGGTCAGGAGTTCAGAACCAGCCTGGCCAAGATGGTGAAACCCCGTCTCCACTAAAAATATACAAAATTAGCTGAGAGTGGTAGCAGGTGCCTATAATCCCAGCTACTTGGGAGGCTGAGGCAGAAAATTGCTTGAACCCAGGAAGGGGAAGTTGGAGTGAACCAAGATTGTGCCACTACACTCTAGCCTGGGTGACAGAATAAGACTCTGTCTCAACAAAACAAAACAAAACAAAACAAAACAAAACTTTGAACAGCATCATAAAGCTAATGGCAACCTCTTGAACCCCGTTTTAAAGGTAGTTCTACTTCCAAATAAAACTTTAAAGTTTTAGATGTTTAGCCAGCATCAGCTTAGAAATATTTTTTCAATGTTCTAAGGTATAACGTTTGGCATCGTGAAGTACGGTAAGCACTTCTGATTTGGGACTAAAGAAAAAATAATCAAGTACTAAAATACCAGTGGTTCCTGTGACAGGGTAAATATCCCCATTCAAATAACATTCCCCCAATGATTAAAGTAATGTTTTATTTCTTTCTCTGAGGATGTATTAAGAAAAACAAACCAAGATTTTTTTTTCTTAGTTGAGGTGAAGAAACTGCTTCATAAGTTCATATTTGTAAAAGCCACTGCTTGAGAGAGAACGCAGCAAATGTAATTAAGAGATAAACCACGATAGAGTCCTTTTTGAATTCCATGGTGTCCATACATGTACCTCATAGTATCCTGCATGGTAAGGCACTTTTCGAATTCTGGCAGAACAGTTCCTAATTGCGTTCACGGACGAGTCACATCAAATGGATAGGATATTGTCTGGGCTATTGCTTCAGCAACACCACCACAAAGTAAGTTTACGTAAGTTTTCAAAACTAAGACTTTTGGATTGTCTGATGAAGGTCTGCCAAGAAGGGTAGGAGCATGGGAAAGACCAACACCAAAGAGGTGACTTTTTATATTTTAAGTGAAATGTTTACTCTTTAGAGAATTAGAGAACTAAGTTTATTATACTATTAAACTTTTAAATAATTAATATTTCTTGTTATGTTAATCTGTGGTCAAATTAGGTAAGAAGAAATAATCTACTCCTGACATGATATCCCACGTTATTTTTTTACTATAGTGTTTATATATTTGCCATGATATAAATGTAATATTTCTCTCTTTACTATCTCGTGTCTTTATAAGACAGAATCATAATTTGTTCTTAGACTTCATGCAAATTAACATGTTGATAATAGCTTACATGATTAGAGGTAGAACATATTTCTTGAAATTTTCCATATAACCAAGTTGATATGATGGTACACTTATGTAAAGCATAAAGATTTGTCAAGAACCTTGACAAAAGGAGAACTGAGAAAATAATCAAAATGATATTTGTGCCATAGGTGCTGAGGACAGGAAAAAATATATGTTTGGTATAAATGGTGAAATAATATATTTGGAAGCATTAGTGAATCTTTTGCTAATACATTAAAGAGTCACCTGAATTAATGCTAGCTATTTTGTATTATTTAACTTTTTGGTGTACAGTCTTGATTACCTAGAAAACTCAAGTAGCTATTCCCAGTTCCTTAACAATAATAAAAAGTTTAAAGAATTGTCTTATGTAATCTGCTCAACTCATTACTGAGCAAATTTAAAGACATATTAAAATACGTTTCATATAAAAATTCAGTTTTCAAATGAAAGGCTGATTGTAATAATTGACATTAAGTGCTGTTATGAGTAGCAAACCAGTGACTTCTTAATTGACATTAAACAGGAAAAGTTTGTGAAACGATATTAAATTAACATTTACATTAAATTAATAAAAAATAGTTTGGAGGATAAGAAAAAAGCTTTCCCATTAGTGGGAATTTCCATTAATAGAGTTGATATTAAATGAAAGTAATAATATTAGACAAGGGGGAAATGATGTCTGGCTGCCTGGAAATGAGAGAAAGAAAGTGAGCAGAGAACTGCTAGCAACGGCACCAGCTTCAAGGGAGAAGCCTCTTGATTTGGGTAGTGAGGTGGTTTCAGCAACAGCATGAACTGTTAGCAAATAAATAAAATCCAGGGTTTTGTTCAATAGTTCAGAGACAAATTGTGATAATCTACAACTTTGAAATTCTGATTATCATTATGCTTTTGAAAATAATAGTTTATAGAAAAGTTACTTCAATAGGAACTGAAAATGGGTTAATATTTTCTCAATAGGCATGCTTTCACAGAAACATTGTCATAGTACTTGTTTCTCAGGTTTTACTTAATGACCCTCAGGCTAAAATATAAAGTTTCAGATTTTTAACAAATCATTTTGATAGGACTCAGCCAACCAAATGTATCCACGCTTGATTTTACTTTCGGAGCTAAGTGTCATAATGCTCATGGACAAGAGAAAATTATTTTGGTAGTGGTGGTGAAGACGTTAACATCCATTTCCTGGGATGGCAGTTGGTGAAGCTGGTGGAGCAGGGACAGGTTTTAGAGAACTGTGTCCAGTGGTGATGGTCACGGTGTTCTTACTATGCGGGGTCTATGGTATGTTTGGACGGTGGTTCAAGCAGCATGGCTTCTCTCTGTTCTGAGCAAGCTTGTGCATCTGTGCCCTACCCATTAAAGTTCCAATAATTTCTTTTTCTCCTGCATGTCTTTTGGTTGCATGTCAGAACATTGACTGATATACGTAACTTGCATTTAATTATATGGGAATATAGTACAGAGTGGGTATTCAATAAATATTTGCCAAATGAATTGAATATGTGAATACACCTCTGGATTCTCAAATATAAATTTACCATATCATGACATTAGTGTTACCACTAATAAATGAAATGTCTCAAGGAAATGTGGAAACTGTCCTTGAAATACCTTTACCCTTGACAGGCAGCTTTGAGTTCCCACAGTAAGAATGGCATGGAAAATTGCAGCAATACTCCTACGAGGAGTTAGCACCCTGGAACCCTTCTGAATCTGCAGTGTGGGGCAGGTGTGCAAAAGCAAGTTGGGGGTAACAGAATCTGTTATTTTCGTGGGACACCATCTCAGTATCAAGTATAGAAGTGATTTTAATAGCTTTGCTTTAGAAAAATGCTTCACCTACTAGACTTAATTTCTACTTTATCAAAGACATACACAATGCATAGACAATTATTTTGCTCTTAGCAATGAAGTGCATATGATAGAGAATTTATTATTTATTTGCCCTTTTTCTCATGGTTTACATTGTCTCTAGAAACCTATCACTAAATTAACCACCTCGTATTATGTATTAACTGTTACATTTTCTGCTTTGAGTCAGACTTTTTTCAGCTTGGAATTTCATTCTCTTTATCTGCTTTTCGTTATTTAAGTAGTAATAATAATAACAACAGTAATATCGCTGTAGTTTTTGTAGCTGTCCCCTGGGTACTTTTAGTTACTATTACTGAATGAAAAAAATGTTCTCTTGGGAGCTTTTCCTACTTTGTCCTCACAAGGCAAGCAATTATGCTATCAGAGCTGCTAAAACCCTCTTTTAAAAGATGTGTGCTCATTACCGATGAATATTTTTATGAAATACCATTTCATTATGCCATCAATTATTCAATCTGAAAAGTGGACAAGACCGAGACTGTCATCAAGGAATTTACAATAAACTTCAGAACATAGGAACTGATGGTACAATAATTAGAAAATTTCAAATGAGTGCTGCAGATGGTAACTATGGGTTTAAAAAAGAATAAATCAAGAACTATTAGAGCAATCAGGGGTTGCTGAACTTTGAAAAATGACCACGTGGCTTCAGTGCCTAATCAACAGAGGGGGAATTACAGTTGTGTGAAGTCCCTCAACAGGTGGAGGCTAAGCTGTGGAGGTATAGCAGTGGGGGAAGTGTTGAGAGGTGGAGATGTTTGGTTCTTACAAATTTCAATATAATATTTATCCTGCACTTCACACCGTGTTGGGCTAAAGAAAAGTCTTGACTGGGCTGGTGTCTCCAAAATAAAACTAACACAAAAAGTCACTGGAATTTCAGATTTCATTTGGCCCCAATTCATTTGCCAGACAGAGGGTGATAGAAATCAGACAATTTTTTAACTGTTCATTCAGTTCTGCGTAGGATTACTTATTTATAGTCTAATTTTACAGAAGATAAAAAAAGAGAACCAAAGAAAATATTTGGAATTCCAGGAAGCAATGTAAATCTCCCAGGTGCCCTTGATTAGAATGTGCTCAATATAGTGCACGGTGAAGTTAAATGTCAACTAAACAGAGCTGCAATTGTGAGTTGGTTTGACCTGACAGATAGTTGGGGGGTTGTTTTCTGGCCTTCCCATTGAAAAGGTCAACCAATCACAATAATTAGGGATGATTTTGTATTAGTCTTCTTCAGCTTGGGAAGATGAGTAGTTATAATTTAGAAGGTACAGTTTCTACATAGAGACTATTGATCTTAACCAGGGATTTTTATGAATTGGAAATAATTTTCAGGTGTTCAGTCCTAAGCATACTTATCCTCACTTGTTCTACGGAGATTGATTTTACAATAATGTTTTTGATATTCACTGTTAACAAAAGGAAAATCCCCTAAAACCAGACAATCTACAATGGATTAATCATGTTAAATGCATGAACACTCAGAGATTACAGTACTTGTGAGAACTGAAGCATTTCAGTTCCTCTTTTGGAAGATGTACAGTGAATCTTACTTTTCAATCAGCATAAATCCAAATGATAGTGAGTCTTTGCCAAAAGTAATTTTCTGCTGAGTTTATATGTGTATGTGTGTGTCTATTTAGCAAAACATAAATTGCAAGATTTTATTTTTTGAAACCAAAAAAAAAAAAAATTACAGCTGTTGGGAATCTTGAACAGTTACCGATTGAGAGTAGAAGGCAGATTTTAGAAAACAGGTAAACGAGAGAAATACAGGCTTGACGAACTCCTAGGCAAACTCAGGGCTCTTGCTCTTGTTGTCCCTTTTTGGGAACATTCCTCATGGTGTCTGCTGAGAGACCCCCTCCTCTGAGAAGGCTTTCCTGAGCATTTTGTTTTAAATTATAGCCTTCCAGCTTTAGTACTCTTTCTCCCTCATTTCTAGTTTTTTTTCACCCTAGAACTTAATCAGCATCTGACATATACATAATTCATTTAATTCTTGTCTCCCAAATAGAGGTCAGAGGTGTTGGTCTGTTTTGTTCAATGCTTTATTCCCAAACCTAGAAGCGGAGCCTGGCACACAGGAGCTCCATAAATATTTATTGAACGAGGAAGGAGGAAAAAGTTATGATTTTCTCTTCAAGAGGTGTCTTTTGAAAAATACTCAAGTCTCTATTGTACCTACATATATTGGAAATAGAAATATGAATGTACAGGCATTTAGAGTTCATAAGAGTTTTCATCTGAAGCCACAATAGCCAGAGGGAAGTTGATGGTTCTGCTAAGGTGGCATCGATTGTGATACATCCGTAAGACAACAGAGAGTGGTAGAATTACAAAATGAAAGCAGAAATAGAAGTCTAGCCTGAGAATACTGAGAACTACTGATGGAGTGGAGGTCTTTCCATTGCAACTTTTCTCTCCTTCCCCATCTCTCCTGGCCTTCGCAAGCCTTAATATTGGAAAGAGCTCCTCTCTGCTTAGGTTTTTGTCTCTCTGCAGACCCGATTCCTTTGCTTTTCCAATCCATATAATATGTAACATGTCACTGTTATCTTACAGTCCTATCACCTAAAAAATAGATTTCATTCTTTTTCTTTTACATTCCAATTCCAGTATTTTTAGGGAAGGACCCTGACTGACTCAAATTGGACCAGTTGGCTATCTGTGGAAGAGTAAGCTCTATCTAAGAGGCAGTCACTTTTATTAGGGTGATCAAATAGCTTATTATCCCAGTTGAGTGTTAAAATAATCAAAGTAACAGTTGTACCATGGTATCTGTGGGGAATTGGTTCTAGGACCCCTTGTAGATGCCAAAATTCAGAGATGCTCAAGCCCCTTATATCAGGTGGTGTAGTATTTGCATATAATCTATGCACATCCTCTCCTATACTTTAAATCATCTCTAGATTGCTTACAATACCGAATACAATGTAAATACTATGCAAATAGTTATGCTGTATTGTTTAGGGAATAAAGACAAGAAGTAAATGTCTGTTCATGTTTAATACAATTGTAACCACACATTTTTTTTTAAGTTCTGGGATACATGTGCTGAATGTACAGGTTTGTTACATAGGTATACCTGTGCTTTGGTGGTTTGCTGCACCTATCAACCTGTCATCTAGGTTTTAAGTCCCTCATGCATTAGTTGTTTGTCCTAATGC
>CAUYLG010055926.1:0-144303 GCA_963573385.1 Cacajao melanocephalus | reverse complement strand
TGTCAATTCATCAGACTCATTCTCCATCCAGCCTTGTTCCCTTGCTGGTGAGGAGTTGTGATCCCTTAGAGGAGGAGAGGTGTTCTGGTTTTGGATGTTTTCATCCTTTTTGCACTGGTTTCTTCCCATCTTTGTGGATTTGTCTACTGTGGTCTTTGTAGTTGGTGACTTTCAGATGGGGTCTCTGAGTGGATGTCATTTGTTGATGATGAAGTTATTTCTTTCTGTTTTTTAATTTTCCTTCTAACAGTCAGGCCCCTCTGCTGTAGGACTGCTGGAGGTCCACTCCAGACCCTGCTTGCCTGGGGATCACCTGCAGCAGCTGCAGAACAGTAAGGGTTGCTGCCAGTTTCTTCTTCTGTTATCTTTGCCCCAGAAGGATACCCACCAGATGTCAGCCTGAGCTCTCCTTTATGAGGTGTCTCTTTGGATAAACAAAGGTCGGGGAACTGCTTGAGGAGACAGTCTGACCCTTACAGGAGTTCAAGTGCTGAGCTCTGAGCTCCATTGTTTTGTTCAGAGCTGCTGGGCAGGTATGTCTAATTCTGCTGCAGCAGAACTCATAACTGCCTTTTTTTCCCAGGTGCTCTGTCCTGGGAAGGTGGGGCTTTGTTTATAAGTTCCTGATGTGCTGCTGCCTTTTTTCAGAGATGCCCTGCCCAATGAGGAGGTAGCCTAATCACAGTCTGCCAGCAGAGGCGTTGCTGAGCTACTGTGGGCTCTGCCCAGCTACTGTGTGAACTTCCTTGCAGTTTTGTTTATAGAGGTATAGTTAGAACTGCCTCAGTAATGGTGCTCTGCCTCAGTAATGGTGGACTGTCTCTGTAATGGTGGACTGTCTCTGTGATGGCAGACTGCCTCGATAATGGCGGATTGCCTCAGTAATGGCGGACTGCCTCGGTATTGGCGGACTGCCTTGGTAGTGGTGGACTGCCTCAGTAATGGTGGACGACCTTCCCCCCACAGACCTGGACCATCCCGGGTCCAGCTGTGCTTGCTGTGAAACTCTCAATCCAGAGCGTTACAGATTGCTGGTCTTTGTCGGGGTGGAACCCACTGAGCCAGATCATCTAGCTTTGTTTCAGCCCCCTTTTTTTCAGTTGAATGGGAGACTCTGTCTGCCGGGCATTCTAGGCGCCAGTTGAAATGGCGCCCAGATTTGTGTGAGTTTCTGTGTAGAGACCCGCTGTGTAGGCTGAAACAGCCATGCTGGAGACTCGTGGTGATTTTCTGCCCGGGAATCTCCTCGTCTGTGGGCAGTAAAAATTCCTTTGGAAATGCAGTGATCACTTACCCTCTGCGTTCTTGCTGGGAACTGCACTCCAGAGCTGCTCCTATTCGTCCATCTTGGATCGCTCAATACTAACTTTCTTTAAAGATCTTTTAGAAAAATAAATCCGATTGATTTACTGCTGCAATTGTCTGTGTTTGGTTTTTTGGTAAATCCAAGCCCTTTACTAAAATTTGTTGTAGTGTTTAATTTTGCTTCCCAGAAAACTATTGAATGCATTTTTTTTTTTGAGTAAAAAAAGCTTGGGGGGGGGATGCACATTATATGGACACAAGGGGGCAGAAAGTGTTCATTATGCTTTTTCTAGGTAAGAAGAATTCGTAAATTGGTGGATTAGGAGATTCTAAAAACACTTGCTCATCTTCATTTTTGGAGGCCTTAAAAAATTAGGAAATTTATTATGGCAGGGCTTTTGTACTCTTTTACTTGATGGCTTTAACCTTATGCTGGTAGCTAGAAAGCTGAATATGTCCAAGAAGATTTTGAGTAAGTTTCTCATTTCTCAACAGGAAAAAAAAATAGACAAATACGAGACAGATGATGATACTGTACAAATGAATAAAAATTTTTACTGGCTGAATAATCATGCCCAAAGTTCATGCTTATTTATTAGCATACCTCAGGACTTTGTTGTAGGTACATTTTTACTCGATATTTTAATCAATTACTTGTGTAAAAGTAAGAAAAAAACATTTTTTTAATCAAAATAGTTAAAAAGCTTGTGATTCAAGTGAGTTAACTATTTTTTAAAGACTTGAGCCAAAAGTAAGCCAAAGTAACTTGGGTCACTTTGACCCGAGTCTTCAAAAAACAATTAATGCACTTGAATCACAAGATTAATTTGAGATGGTCCTCACTTAAAATAAATATTAGATAATGGGTTAGTGGGCTCTTATTTCCAGGGAAACAAAACCTTCTTGAAGCAATGTTCTTCACTAGTTTTAATTTCCACTACACACCCATTTGAATGGCTAAAATTAGGGAGATTAACAATACCAAATATTGGTAAAGATGTAGAGCAACTAGAAATCTTAAACATTGCTGGTGGGAATTAAAATTTATATAATCCATGTGAAAAGCAGTTTTTCAGTTTCTTACCTGGCTGAAAACACAGTCATCATAAAACCAAGAAATTATATTCCTAAGTATTTTTGCAAGAGAAATAAAAATGTTTATCTATATAGAGACTTAAACACAAATGTTTGTAGCAGTTTTATTCATAATAATACCAAACGGAGAGAACCTAAATGCCCACAACAGGTTGGTGGGTAGACATTTGTGGTATATGCATAAAATAGAATGCTGCATGACAATAAGAAGGATCAAATCACTGATGCAGGCGACAACATGGATATAGCTCAAAAACATTAGGTTGAGTGTAAAGAGATAAAGCAAACGAGTGCCTATATTTAATTCCATTATGTGAGACTCTAGAAAGGAAAAATCTATATGAGTAGAAAGAAGTCCAGTTGGTTGCCAGGCTAAGGGTTGGGTAAATTGACTGTGAAGGTCATAAGGGATCTGTCTGAGCTAACGGGATTTTTCCCTATCAAGGCTGGCATGGGGGTTACATGACCATATACATTTGTTAAAGCTTATTAAACTGTACTTGTGAAATATGTGCATTTTATTATACGTAAATTATGCCTCAATACAGTTGATTAAAACAGTATAAATCTACAAAAAAGTAGACAGACCAATAAAGTATTAGTAGTGGAAACAGAAGCTCCATGAATGCCCTTATGATGAAGAAGAGTTTGATCTGTAAGAAGTGGAACTAGGAATAGAAGCTCAGTTGCAAAGATTTTTCAGTGGAGATAATATGCTTCCATTTCACTTGAATATGAACTATCCTGTCAAGTAAGGTCTTACTGTACACCCAAGAATTACTATTGTATGGAAAAATTAGTATTTAAAAAATTAAAATAGAAAAGATAAACATCAGAGCATGGAATATAAAAGCTAGAAGGTACTTTAGATAAAACCACAGACTGACCCTATTGGTTCTGCTAAAATTTTCTCTGCAAAGAAACAGATATATGGTGAGTTCTAGGAGCAAGCGTCAAATAAGAATTATGTATCAGACTGTCCAGATGGAGCCTCACCTGTCTGAGTAATGAAAAAGTGACTTCTACATTTCATTTTAAATTTGAATCAGATACCTGTATAAGAGTAATTTTAAAATACCCTTTTATACTATTCTTACATATCTTCAATGCTGAGTGGCATGGCACCAACATGAGCAAGATGCCAGCTTCTGGTTAGCTAACATAGCACTGTTCTTTGTGTTCACTGTGGATCTTGCCATCTCTCAAGTTTCTTTGTGGTTCTAAGCCTTCTTATAACAAAATCAAACACAAGTAAGAAAAACCCCAACATATTTTACTTGCAGTACAGTTCTATCACATAGATTTCAGAATAAAACCATTAGTGATGATGAATTTTCCTAATTATGCTTGAGAACCTGACACACAGTTTTGACAGTGGCTTCATGTTGTGCTGCCCAGTTTAAACTAAAAATTGTCCAATTGCTAAACCAAACATACCCAAGATTTGCCAAGAAAAATAATATATTTTCTTATTTCCTGTGCTTCATCAGGGTACAAAACATAAAATAAGCCAAAATTCCTCCACAGTGGGCTTGCAATCTTAAAGAGACCATTATTTTTTACTCAGAAAGTCAATTTTTTTTTCCAGGACCAATTTTCTTGCTGACTACATTGAGAATTGAGAAATCAGTGAGAGTCTTCTTGGGAAAAACTGAATTGATGAAGGAATCTGGCTTGAGAAAACAGGAAGTGGGTTTCTATTGATGTATATGGCCAGGAGAGAATGAGACTTCTAGACTACATTGTTGAAGGTGTGTGAATAACCCCTGGAGAAAGTGACTACTTCTTTTGGTGCTTATCTAAACCAAAGCAAAGTTAATCCATTACTCCTCATTTAAGTACAAAGCTAGGCTAACATGGATGAATTTTTCTGTGCTTTCTTTCCAAGGAAAAGGAGATCAAGTTAGGAAAGATCAATGCAACACTTTTAGCAAGTCTTTTTGTACAAACATATTTCATCCATTAGGGTAATGTTTTCTTCAGGCTTGTCCAGGAATAAATCCCAACCTTCTCCCCTTAAGATCCGAAAGACACAGCTGATTTGTTTTCAGTTGGGGCAATGAAATGTTTAAATGGGAAACACATGTCCATTTGGTCTGGAGAGGACATACTAGGAAGCTTCTTGTTTATGAGGCCCCCATTCAGGAATAATCTGACAGCCACAGAAAGACTAAACAAGCAACGAGCAATTAACTCCTAAATAATTCCTCTTCCTGGTAAGATAGTGGATTTTAATTACGTGTAGGACACTCATTACCTAATACAAGGTTTAAAAGGCTCTTTATCTCAAAAAGGAGGAAATATTGTTAAAAACGTCACTTAGTTGTTGCCCTTCTTTTTCTTGGAACATGAATCATTTGACCTAACTGCTATACGCAAATGCTCACCATCCCAGATTGCTGCCTGTTCTAAGCAGTGTCTCCCCTCGCGTGTTTCTTCCCAGCATTTTTTTTTAATATGCTTTTCTAAATCCTAAATCCCAAGAAAAATCAGCTGAAAAGTAGGAGAAATGTGAAAAATATTATCTTCTGAGAGAACTGAACTCAATAAATAGCATAGAGAAATTACTGAGTCAAATGAGTCTCAGAAAGTGGTGCCACTTGGAGTGGAAGTTTAAGGTTTATATTTTTGGTACCAGGACAGGAGCACATAAGATTGAAGTGGTCACGGTGTATTCAGTCTTGCATATTACTGCTCCAGTGGTATAACTGTGTGCTCATGGCCTTGTATGCTGCTAAAGGTGAATCATTCTTGTAAATAAAATTAATATTTGTATGTTTATTTGCGTTCAATATTTTATACAAATTCTGAGTAGTGTTTCAAGAAATAATGGATTTGGGAATCAAAACAAGTTCTTATGTTGGTAATATTGATATGTGACTCTGTATACTCCTGTTATCTTGGTAGATAATCTGAATGTTACATTATTTAAATAACATTAATAATATAAACAAATATTGTTTAGATATCCATGATAATGAGTGAAGAGTGTAAAGAATGTGTGAAATGTGGGAAGTAATTCAACTTATGACTTTTGAAATTTCTGAGAATTCCTAGAAATTCTCATCACTTGTTCCCTAAATCCCTAAGGTTAACAGCTTTCAAAATCTGGAATGCTAGTCCTGTGTGAATTTAGGAAGAAGCTTCATTCTAGAATGGAATACTGGGGCCCTGATGTTAAGTATCCAAGTAAAGAATGCTGAAAACATTTTGAACTTAGGAATTGGAAGAGTAGAAATAGGCCCTCCTTCAGAAACTTGACCACTAGCTGGCCTTAAGAAAGTCACTTGGCCTCTTGTGACTCATCTATAATACGGACATACTCGTACTTACTGGATTATTGATAATACCAAATAAGGTTAGGAATTCTAGCCTTTTATGTACTCTAGATAAATAAGGAGCATAAATTCAGGCAATAATCTCAAGTGATCTTCGCTAAGTTTTGTGTGCTATGTATAAATTTGGAAAGGACAACAACTGGAGTTAATAATAAATGATTAAGTGTTATTTATTACTTAATAATAATTAAACACATTTTAAAACTATCCACAATAATTAATGATGAGTGTCAAAATTGCCATTAGCACTTCAGGGCTGACTGGAAAATTGGTAGAAATACTTTCGTGGACCAATATGTATTCTGCCCCTAGTAAGGAGTCTTCCTGTGTACAAAATAGGATCAGGAAAGGGTGTGGTGAATGCCTGATGGACTTTGAAACCTGGGCTGTATTGGTTACTGCTGCCTCCAACTGGGCTCCAGATTCAGTACCCTTTCTTTGTTCAATATTGGAAAATTGTTTACCAGCCTAAAAAGAAAACCCAAAGAAAAGATCAGCTAGAACAGAAAATCAAAGGTCAGGTGTGGCCCAAGAATGCTACTGTATTCTTTATTATTATTATTATTTATTTATTTATTTATTTATCATACTTTAAGTTCTTGTGGTCATTAAGACACCATAATCATCTAGTTTTCCACTGTTTCCAAACTTCTGTTATTGAAGTACCATTTTACACTTTCTGCAACATCTGCATAACAACTGTATTCTTATTTACTTAGCATTTTTCTTTAATCTGGCCCATTTTTAAACTTAACTTCATCCCAAACAGTAATAAACCTGAAAATATTGGTGTGCAAATTATATTTCTCTAAGGCACATTTACATAACTATTACATACATCATAAGATATTGGTACATAACTATAACACTAAGCAAATGTCCATCTGTGTACCATCGAAAATCATCTCATTAACTACTGGACCACACTTCGGGAAGCTCAGAGGCCATTTTCTCTGAGTTTACTAACAAAGCTTAAAGGAAAGTCATCTTAAGTGAGTAAGGGAAGCAAACCTTGACAGTCTCACAGGACCTTGCACTCAGAAAGGCCTCATGCCTGCTTTAATGCTGTATTAGTCTGTTCTTACATTGCTATAAAGAACTACTGAAGACTGGGTAATTTATAAAGAAAAGCGGTTTAACTGACTTGCAGTTCTGTGGGCTGTACAGGCTTCTGCTTCTGGGGAGGCCTCAGGAAACTTAAACTCATGGTAGAAGGTAAAGAAAAAGCAGGCATGGTCTTCACATGGCCAGAGCAGGAGAAAGTTAGAGAAAAGGGAGGTATTACACACTTTCAACTCTCATGAGAACTTTGTCATAAGAACAGCAAGGGGAAGCCTGTGCCCATGATTCAGTCACCTCTCACCAGGTCCTTCCTGAAACACTGTGAATTACAATTTGACAAGAGATGTGGTTGGGGACACAGAGCCAAACAATATGAAATGCTCTGCTTCCACTTCTTGAAATTCTCAATTATTTGTTAATAAAAGATCGC
Source organism: Cacajao melanocephalus (assembly GCA_963573385.1). NCBI lineage: Eukaryota > Metazoa > Chordata > Mammalia > Primates > Pitheciidae > Cacajao > Cacajao melanocephalus. The sequence goes on along the minus strand of CAUYLG010055926.1, from coordinate 137,073 downwards.
ACTTTTTTTCACCAGGTCTTGCAAATTATAGATCCAGTCCTGAAGAGGTAAAGGTATATAAAAGGTATGGCATAAGAACATGGCTCGGCTGTAATACTGAAATTTGTTTTACATCAATAGCTCCTTTAGAGTGAATCATTAAATAGTCATTAGAAAAACTACCACCCCAAAGCTATACAACACATCCATGGAGGATAAAAAGGAAATAGTAGGTATTTTTAATGCAATATTAAAGCGTATAGTCAGGTTGAGAAGATAACATTGATGTTCATTAAGCAATTAGAGATTCTATCATTAAGAGCTAGAGTGTATGTTGTGGGTAATAATTATAATAGTAGTTTAGGAAAGAAAGACACCTTTGAGGACAGGAGCAGTGGGAGACAGTGTGAAAGGAAGGGTTTGAGCCGTTTGATAGCTCACATATCTATTTTTAGAAATGTCTCTACTAAGCATGTTATGTAAAACCCTTCGGAGTCTAGTCCCAACCTCTCTCTCCAGCTTCATCTTTGACCAGTCTCCTCAAATATAGAACTGTGCCTAACATTTACCAAACTCAGGTCAAGAGTGTCCATGGACGCTCACACACCAGGTATTTAGATATTTAAAAGTTATAAGCAAGGTAACAAACAGTTAAATAAAACACATCATACTATTCTATGTTAATTATCCTATATTTATAGCAGTCTGAAAGGCTAGGTATAACTTTAGAATTCCTCAACTTCTAGGAGCTCTACTGTTGAACATGGTGGGGCAGGAGTAGCTGGCTCTCAGCATCAGTGCTACAGTCTGCTAGCCCTTCTCTTTCTATGTCTGGTTCCAGCCTTCAGTGTGAGAGGCTTCATATACACCATGTGAACTCCAGCTCACACATCTGAGCTCATCCATAGCTCCAGAAATAGCTGTCCACCTCAGTGTAGGGGTGCCCACATCAGCAGCATGATCTGTCTTTAGGAGAATGAACTTTGGGCAAAGTCTGTGAAGATCCTTAATTGGGTTTGGGGACCATGTGGGCAGGGAATTCTGGAAACCAAACTGTGGTCTGCAAAGGCTGAAGGGATGGCTCTGGGTGAGCCAGTCCTCTTGCCCACGGACAACTTCTTCTTAGAAAGCATGTAGCTGAAGGAAGGCTGAAACCTGGCTCCCTAACACACAGGACCCAGGACAGATATTGCCAGTATTTCCTGTATTCTACCCATCTCCTATTTCTCCTTTTCCCTAAAAAGTGTTTTTGAGTAGCTCTTCATCTTTGCATACAGCGCTCCCTCATTCCTTCTGACTTTCTTTTTTGTGTAAAACACTCATGCCTACTCTGTTTGAATAAGACCTTGTTCAAATGCCATTTAATCTTTGAAGCTTTGCAAACTTTCTTAGGTAGAGATTGTTCATTTCTGCTTTGCAGTCCCTTGGCATTTTGTTTATGTCTCTGTGACGGCCTTTGTTACTCTTCATTGGAATCACTGTCTTTCTTCACTACACCATGACGGCTTTGTGCATGTGGTCTCTTGTACCAAAAGAGTGATTAGTAACACATAGTATTTCCTCTTATAAACATATTTACTGAGGGAATCAATGAATCAAATATACTCTTGTGGCCCCAAATATGCCACAATATGTAAAAGTTTATTTATCTTGAGGCACTACTTGTCTCTAAGAGTAGATGTAAGCATCTATATGACACTGTCCTAGCGGGAACTGGAAACACTCAGCCCATCCAGATGTTTGGTGTCACGTGGATAAATCTCCAGATGATTGACTGAATTTTTCAGTTTTCATTGAAATGATTGGCATTGTATATATATGGCCTGTGTTATCAGCCCTGCACTTGCGCCACAGTGGGTTCAAAAAGTTACTGTTACAGACCCACATGCTTAGTGAGCTGTTAATGGGACACACCATTCTTCATCATATGCTACTCATGTGAAAGCTGACAAGTTTGGTGCCAAAGGTGATTTCAGTCCATCAGTCCTCATTGTCATTATCAACTAGCATGTATTAAGAATTCACATGTGCAAAGCACATTTTCAAGTGAAAGACATCATGACAAACATTAGCTGATGAGAGGGTTTTTTTTTTTTTTCTTAAGCTGTGGAATCAACTTTCTGGTTGCCTACTAAGCTATTTTATAAGAATTTGCCTAGGCCAGGCATGGTGGTCACGCCTGTAATGCCAGCATTTTAGGAGGTCGAAGTGGGCATATGAGGCGGGAAAATCATGAGGTCAGGAGTTCAAGACCAGCCTGGCCAACATGGTGAAACCCCGTCTCTACTAAAAATATAAAAAAATTAGCTAAGAACGGTGGCACGTGCCTGCAATCCCAGCTACTCGGGAGGCTGAGACAGGAGAATTGTTTGAACAAGGACCTGGGAGGCAGAGGTTGCAGTGAGCCGAGATTGCACCACTGCATTCCAGCCTGGGCTACAGAGTGAGATTCTGTCTCAAAAAAAAGAAGAAGAAGAAAAAAGAATTTTCCTAAAGAGAGCTCAAAGCATGTAGTACATTTTGATGATTCAAATATCACTCGTCATGTAGGTTCTGATTCCCTAGTTTCTCATCCTTGGTTATGACCTCGTTCTTTATCCCAAACTGTTTATTGAGTGTGCATTTTGTAGTCACACTCTGCCAGTCAGCTTAAGTAGCTAAGGTACAGCGAAAACACAGTACACTGAGAATCAGAAGCCCGAGTTCTATCTTGCTTCTGTCATTAGTTGATTTGATGAAAATTATTTAACTTATCAGACACTGATTTCTTGATTTGTAATTCCCAATACCTGCCTTACAGATTTGCTGTGAGGCTGAATAAAATAATGTATGAGAAAGTACTCTGAAAACTCCCAAGTAATACTAAAATAATATGGATTATTGTTATTTGACATTTGATTTGAGGTGTTGCCTCTCTTCTAATACAATCTTAGATAGAGTATAAGGAATTGTTCTGTGGGGGGTGCAGATGTAACAACAAAATAGTGAAAAAATCAATAAAAGCTAACAAGCAGTAATGATGATGCTTGCGATGGGGAGAAAACAAAGATAATCTTTTAAGCAATGATAGAAAATTTGAGGCCTGAAATTTTCCATACGTCTTCAAGAGATTACAGGACTCGTGCAAATCCAAGGCTCAGTGTGCTCCTTCTGTTGCACTGCCCTTTCCCAGAGAGAGTGCTCCCTTAGGGTGTTATAAAGTGAGACCTAATTTTTCATGTGCTTTTATGTGGCTCTCAGGATGATGGAAGAGCTGGAGAGCGTCAAAGAAGTGTCTCAGGGTAGTGTGTGCAAGTGATTCTGTCCTGATGGGGGCCTGTGGGGCCAAGCATTGCTATCCCATGTGGGGCTGTAATGAAAGGTAGCCAGCCAACAAATATGGAATTGTCTCTCTTCCTGGAAGCAATGGCATGGGCAAATGTGCCCTCGTGGCTTTTTCTGGAAAAAAAAGTCTAGCCAATCGTTTCCAACATTGCTGGAGAAATTTAAGAACACAGACACTTAAAAAGCCTCACTTAAAGGGTAAAATATAAGCACCTGTTATAGAATCAACAGAGTAAAGTCAGAAAAGATATTCCTTAGATAAGAAACTAGGCAAGAGAAAGGCCAGAATGCTAAAAAGAAGTTGTTTTAATTGCACAACAATACCACATGGTGGCTCTGCAAAGAACTGCACTGAGTATAAAACGTCTAAAACCAATTTTCTCCCATGCAAGGTCTTTCTTCAAGGCATTGTGTGAATTTCAAAAAAACATGCACAGCTAAAAACAGAAAATTTGCTGAATATTAGGAATAGTTTGGTAAATGTTTCAAAGTAGTATTTTAAATGGTCATATTTTATGGACCCTTCTCTGATGGTCCCCCAGGCAGATAGACATCTTACGATGCACAGGCAACCCTGCATAACACAGCACTCTGTGTTGCATGGTAATCGACCAGATTACTTGTCTTTCTCATCTAAAAGGTATAACTTTCTTGAGGACAGAGCTGTGTGTTTCATCTCTGAAAGGCAGGCTGTTATAGTGGAAAGAGCAGGTGTTCCCGTGACGGCCGTGTTTCTGCACTCACTCTTCCAGAGTTAACTATATGATCGTAAGAAAATTACTGACTTATTATACTCATTTTCCTAATCTGCAAATGGTTAAAAATTACTACTTCTTCAAAGAGTCATTGCAAGGAAGATAAGTTCATGGGCCAATGGTGCCTAGTATATAGCAGATAATTATTATTTGCTGTAAAATATTTAAATATAAGATGCAACTGAAAAATATCTTGTGTTTTTTTATTTTGAAACCTGTGGATCTTTTTAAAAACTCAACGAAAAATACGTATTAAAATAAAGTGATCTTTTTATACATCCTTTGTTCTTTCCTTTAATCTTCTCTTTTACCATCTTTTCAGGAAGACACTCATTGGATTATGTTTATGTAATTTTCCTAGCCTGTCTTTTTAATCTCTTCTACTACATGTAACAATATGCTCATAGCTTTGTGACTTGCAAATATTCCCTCAGCCTACAAATTCACTAACATAATCTTTTCTTTCTCCATTTTACTACCAAAATTCACATGTTCCTACACAGGTTCTCACATTTCTTCACTGTAAAATACTACAAACTTACAAAGTCTGTTTATTACTCATTATGCTACAGGAACTAAACCTACACTTGAAGCTCCTTCAGTGACTTTCTAATCGCCAAAATTCATGGACTTTTATAATATTATCTTATTTTTTACATTGGAGGGAGTAAAAGTTCTATGTTCTAGATCCAGAGCCACAGTTTATTAATTTTATAATATTAACCGAGTCTCTCTAAAACTCTGTGGATCTTAACTTCTAAATGCGTGCATTTTGCAAACTTGTGAGAATAAAACGAGACAGACTCTAGGAGAGTTCTTTGGAAACTATGAATTCTTGTACTCATATTAAAAATTATTGCTCTTAGTACTATTATCAAAGACATAAGATTAAACAGAAACAAATCGTGCTCTGGAAGAGTCCACAGTCTACTGTTGAAGGAAGATCTATGCAAAATAATTTTAAAATAGTCTGATGAATGCCAAAAAAAAAAAAACAGTATAAATTTTTTTTTTAGAAAACATGGAACGCAGCGACTATGTTGTGGCAGACGAGGAATACGCATTTGATTACTATCTGTGGAATCGATGAAGGAGTGACATTGAGGTAGAGACATTTTTGAGTAGAATCTAAAAGGTGAATTAGACCAATGGTAGGAAGAAGATGCCAGGTAAATACCCTGGTAGGATATGTGTGTACAGTGAAAAGCAGCCAAAAGCCATGTTGCTCCGGGAATGTATACCATTATTACATAGTGCTCATTTCTGGCAAATAAAGTTCCAGAATGGCAACAAAGACAATTGTATATAGATATTTCTCTAGTCTCTCCCAAATTATGTTTTAGTGATAATTCGCCTTTCTTCCAGCTTCCTTCAGGACGGTCTTAGCTGGGAACAATTTTGCACCCCGCAGGAAACACTTGGCAACGCCTGGAGACATTTTTGGTTGTCGAAACTAGGGGACTGCTACTGGCCTCTGATGAATAGAGGTCGAGGATGCTGCTAGATACCTTTCAGTGCGTAGGTAGCCCCACAAAGCATGAAATTATTTGATCCCAAGTGTCAGTCCTGTTGAGGCTGAGAAATTCTACTCTGGAAAAATCTCTTCCCTTCACTCCACTCCTGTTAGGGGCACTTTGGACATCATTTGCTTTAATTATCTTACCTCCTCAGTTTATTATTTTATATGTCAATATCTGATAACCCTTCACATTATTATTTTGTATTTCCTTTTCTCAGATATGTAATATGGCTTCTGTTTCCTTCTAGGCTCTTTTGACGAGTTTTTTGAGTAAAACAGAAGGAAGCTAGAGCCAGAGATTGAAGGTGAATTTTCATGAAGGTTTAGTGAGGCATTGCATTAGAGGAGTTTGCAGTGGAGTGGAAATCACACAAGCAGCATAGCTTTGTCCATAAGGTAATTTAACCATTATTAAACCTGATTACCCATTCCATGAGCCCTAGAAATCCGAAGACTTCTTCAAAACTCCTGCAAATTTCTTGGGAGAGGTGGAATGGGGAGTTGGATTAATATTCTAATGATTACCTCTGCTTTAGTTCATATTGTGTCTATGTGTTACATACAGTGACCCAGATATAAAACATAGCTCCTTCCCTCTCAGCACTTCCATTTCTGCATGAGTTTAGCATGCAGAGGACTATTTGGAGGCAACTGGGAGACCTAGGAAGGCTTCACACTGCAGAAGTGGAAACAATGTTTAAATATATGTCAGACTATCCCAGTCTAAAAATGTCTCCATCTCCAGGATCGCACCACTGCACTCCAGCCTGTGTGACAGAGCAAGACTCTGGCTCAAAAATTAGAAAACAAAAAAAGAAACTTCCACTTACAAATGGACTTACAAATATTCCCTTGGCCCACAGATTTTCTAACCAAATCTTTTCCTTTGGTCTACATAGATGCCAGCCTCACATCACCTAAGAGACTACTTGTTCATCCTTGCCTTCCCTCTCATGAGTAAAACGGTCTTGTGCAGAAGAATTCAACCATCTATTTGTTTCTCAAGCCTCTGTCCAGGCAACACCCATGCCTACAAGGTCTTCCCTTCAAACCTAGGTTGCTTATTAAAATAATTTACCAAAGAGTCATTACTCTGTGTAAGAGAAAATCTGGTGTCAGCTATCAGGATAGTAAACTTTTATTTGCTGGGTAGAGACTGAAATGGAGGAGAAAGGCATTCTATTCTATCCATGCTTCCTTAGAACACAGATGGCTCTGGAACCTTGCAGACAGGCAGAACGAGGAGCATCAGGCGACAGCACCATGGACAGCAGGGACAGTAGCTACTGAAAGGCAATGGAGAGAGTGGGCTATGGAATGAAGTTAGAGAGGAAAAACACAACAGATGTGTGATGGTAGCTATAGTGGGAAGACTGATTTGTCAGTATATACATCACTTAGAGATTTCAAGACATAACAGGGAGAGACTGTGGAAGCCAGAGGTCCCCTGTCTTAGAAATGGACCACTGTATACATTATTTCCTTCAGATGTCAGATAGGTGAGTAGACACACACATCTGCAGTCTGGAGAAGAGTTCTTGGCTAAAAATGTTAAAAGTAGAAGTCATTTGCATACAAATTATATTTAAAGTCATGCAACTGGGTGGGATCACCAAGGGAGCAAGTAAGAATAGGGAAAGAAAAAAAAAGACCAAAGACTGAGCTCTGGAGCACTGAAACATTAAGAGGTAAGGAGACGAGAAGAAACTAACAAAAGGAGGTCGAAAAGGAGCACTAATAGGAGGAAAAACAAGAGTTGATGATCTGGAAGCTAAATGAAGAAAATATGTTAAGAAATGACCAACAGTGATAGTTGTTGCTGATGGTTCAAAGAAGAAGAGGCCTGAAAATTGACTAATGGGCTTAGCAATAAGAAAGATGCTGGTGAGCTTATCAAGAGCAGTTTTGATAAGGTAGAGGCAACAGCTTGATTACAATGAGCTTAAGAAATGAGATTACTCTGAAACACCAAGTATAGACAACTCTGCTGCAAAGGGAAGCAAGGAAATGGGGTTAGAATTGGTGGGTGAGACCATGTTTTTGGGTTTGGTCTTAATATGGACGAAATAACAAGATATTTGCATTCTGATTAGAATTTTCCAGGACAAAGGGAAATCCTGATGTACGAGTGAGAAGAGAGAACTTCTTTAGTAATGCTCTTGAGCAGGTGAGAGGAGGTGGGACTTGATCTATGCAAGTGAATAAATTTCTCTTAGGTAGGATCACAGAGAGAATTTATGTTTAACAACAGGCAGGAAGGCAGATATTTGCCTACATATGCTGATAAGTGGATTGATGTGATGACAGATGTCTAAAAACTCTCTTCTGATTGCTTCAGTTTTCTCAGTAAAGCCAGAAGCAAGGCCATCAACTGAAAGTGGGCATAGGGAAGATGTGTTGGATATTTGAGCAGAAAAAAGGTGTCAGTAGTTAGAGCAGAGGGAGAGTACATGGACTAGGTATATTGATAGCTTGATTTCCTGATAGTGGTCACTAAGTTAAGGTCAGACCAAGCAAACATGGTTGTGTGGTGTTTTTATATTTTTCTAGCCACATTAAGCAGAAGTGCAGACACAGAATACATGGAGAGTGGGCTTAAGGGTTGTGGCTCTGACAAAGTGAGAAATGAAAAGGTTGTTGAGGGAAAAGAATAATAACATTAAATGAGTGAATTCCAGTGAGAAAGTGGTAGGGTGATTAATTGTGGTAATGGTAAAAGATGATTAGATTTGTCTTGTCAAAGGGAGCAGATGGGAAAAATGGGATTAGAATGAATAAAATTGAAAAGATTGAAGTTATTGGTAGTGGCAAAGCCCAGGGAATGTCCATGGGAGGGTGTCACTAAGGTTAAGGAGAACAAGATTACTAGAGGAGAAAAGTCAAGGGTTGGAGAGGTCATTGCCATTTATTAGATGTGTAACCTCAGGAAAGTTGAGGACTAGAATAAATGCTGAAAAGGCCTTCAATAAACTGATCTTAATCTTTCCAAACCTTGCTTTATAATTTACAAAGTGAAGATGTTAACCTTTCCCTTTCTGCTTTAAAAGACAAGTATGAGAATCAAGAGGAACAATAAATCAGGAAGTGCCTTGTAAACAATACACAAGTATGCAAACATGAGTGTTACATTGCATTTGCTTCTCTGCATGCCTACAGGGTATGTGGCAGGTCTTTACTGAAGGGCTGAAAATCTTAGATTGTACAAGATTAACAATAGAGAGCTATTTTAGGTTCTTTTTTAATTATAACTTTAACTTTTAATATGCTCAAATTTTAAACCAATATGTCTTATAAACTTTAATAACATGAATTCGGTAATCTGAAACAATAAAAATGATCAAATTAAAATGGGTTTCAAGTTTTATGCCAAATTTAAACACACATAAAACATATATATATATATTTTATTGTACTTTAGGTTCTGGGGTACATGTGCAGATCATGCAGGATTGTTGAATAGGTACATACATGGCAAGGTGGTTTGCTGCCTCCCTCCCCCCATCATCTATATCTGTCATTTCTCTCCACATTATTCCTCCCCACCCCCCACTATCCCTCCCCTACCCCCACAACTGACTCCAGTGTGTGATGCTCTCCTCCCTGTGTCCACGTGTTCTCATTGTTCAACACGCACCTATGAGTGAGAACATGCGGTGTTTGATTTTCTGTTCTTGTGTCAGTTTGCTGAGAATGATGGTTTCCAGATTCATCCATGTCCCTACAAAGGACACGAATTCATCCTTATTTATGGCTGTGTAGTATTCCATGGTGTATATGTGCCATATTTTCTTTGTCAAGTCCATCACTGATGGGCATTTGGGTTGGTTCCAAGTCTTTGCTATTGTAAACAGTGCTGCAATGAACATACGTGTGCATGTGTCTTTATAGCAGAATGATTTATAATCCTTTGGGTATATACCCAGTAATGGGATTGCTGGGTTGAATGGAATTTCTATTTCTAGATCCTTGAGGAATTGCCACATTGTCTTTCACAATGGTCGAATTAATACTCCCACCAACAGTGTAAAAGCGTTCCTATTTCTCCACATCCTCTCCAGTATCTGTTGTCTCCAGATTTTTTAATGATCACCATTCTAACTGGCATGATATGATATCTCAATGTGGTTTTGATTTGCATTTCTCTAATGACCAGTGATGATGAGCATTTTTTCCTATGTTTGTTGGCCTCACATCCTGATACCAAAACCTGGCAGAGATACAACTAAAAAAGAAAACTTCAGGCCAATATCCATGATGAACATTGATGCAAAAATCTTCAATAAAATACTCACAAACCGAATGCAATAGCACATCAAAAAGCTTATTCATCACGATCAAGTACGCTTCATCCTGGGGATGCAAGGCTGGTTCACCATACGCAAGTCTATAAACGTAATCCATTGCATAAACAGAACCGAAGACAAAAAACACGTGTTATCTCAATAGATGCAGAGAAGACCTTCAACAAAATTCAACATCCTTTTATGCTAAAAACCCTCAATATACTAGGTATTGATGGAATGTATCACAAAATCATAAAAGCTATTTACAACAAATTCACAGCCAATATCATACTGAATGGGCAAAATCTGGAAGCATTCCCTTTGAAATCTGGCACTAGACAAGGATGCCCTCTCTCACCACTCCTATTCCATATAATATTGGAAATTCTAGTCAGAGCAATCAAGCAAGAAAAATAAATAAAGAGTATTCAATTAGGAAAGAAGGAAGCCAAATTGTCTCTATTTGCAGACAACATGTTTGTATATTTAGAAGACCCCATTGTCTCAGCCCAAAATCTCCTGAAACTGATAAGCAACTTCAGCAAAGTCTTAGGATAAAAAATCAATGTGCAGAAATCACATATACACCAATAACAGACTTAAAGAGAGCCAAATTAAGAGCAAACTCCCAGTCACAATTGCTACAAAGAGAATGAAATACCTAGGAATACAACTAACAAAGGATGTAAAGGACCTCTTCAAGGAGAACTACAAACCACTGCTCAAGGAAATAAGAGAGGACACAAACAGATGGAAAAACATTCCATGCTTATGGTTAGGAAGAATCAATATCATGAAAATGGCCATACTGCCCAAAGTAATTTATAGATTCAATGCTATCTTCATCAAGCTACCAATGACCTTCTTCACAGAACTGGAAAAAACCACTTTAAACTTTATATAGAACCAAAAGAGAGCCCTCATAGCCAAGACGATTCTAAGCAAAAAGAACAAACTGGAGGCATCACACTGCCTGATTTCAAACTATACTACTAGGTTACAGTAATCAAAACAGCATGGTACTGGTACCAAAACAGAGATACAAACCAATGGAACAGAACAGAGGCCTTGAAAGCAACACCACACATCTACAACCATCTGATCTTTGACAAACCTGACAAAAACAAGCAATGGGGAAAGGATTCACTGTTAAATAAATGGGGTTGGGAAAACTGGGTAGCAGTGTGCAGAAAGCAGAAACTGGACCCCTTCCTGACACTTTACACTAAAATTAACTCGAGATGGATTAAAGATTTAAACATAAGACCTAACACCATAAAAACCTTAGAAGAAAACCTAGGCAAAACTATTCAGGACATAGGCATAGGCAAGGACTTCATGACCAAAACACCAAAAGTGATGGCAACAAAAGCCACGATAGACAAATGGGATCTAATTAAACTCCAGAGCTTCTGTACAGCAAAAGAAACAATCATTGGAGCGAACTGGCAACCAACAGACTGGGAAAAAAATTTTTCGATCTGTCCGTCTGACAAAGGGCTGCAAAGAACGAACGAACTGACAAAGAACTAAAACAGATTTATAAGAACAAAACAAACAAACCCATTCAAAAGTGGGCAAAGGTTAGGCTCCTTAACTGACATGATCAAACAAAATTAATGGATTATTTAATTTATACTGGATACATTTGTAATTGGTTTACCGATTTTCTCTGCTTTCTTGCTTTTCCAGCACAACGTTTGCACTTTCTCCAAATATGTGAGTTAGATCATTTCAGTTCTCTTACCTTAATATTCCAATTGTTTACATGGTAACATCTATATTCCTTTGCCTGATGTTCAGTAGCCTCCAAAATGTGATGTAATTTTGCCTTTCCACCTTTATATCCCGCTCATCTGCTGTGCAGCCTGTGCCTCTCCAAGACTCCAGAATAAAGTATGGTTCTGCATGCTCCTGTGACTTTGTTTATCCTCTTTCCTCAGAACTGTGGTACTATTCTTCACAATAGAATCAATCCAGCAATGATTCGATTGGTAATATTATTTGACCTCACATGCCACAGTCAGTATAGCCTTTTGCCAAAGTTTACAGAAACTTATAAATTATGATGCATTTTTAATTGCTTATATATATGGCCCACTGGACTGTAAGCTCCTTTGGGGCAGGGATTATGTGTTATTTATCTTAGCAGAAATGAACAATAAATTCCATCCTTATAAGCACTTGTTGTGGTTTTTATTATGCTCAGCAAATATTTGTTGACTGAATAAATGAGAAGAATGATTGAAGGCTCCCTATGCACAGGACACCACACTGAATTCTGTGTTGAATATTAAAATTAAAAATATGTGCTCAATAAAACTTGATTCATTTAAGTGTTCCTATTTCAAAGAGTTTCCCTGCTGAACTGGAAACTGCCTGCAGAGAAAGAGCAAATGGAGTTTGACATATTAACTTAGTAAAACAAGGCAGCTGTGGAGGAATGGAAAGAGACCTAGACTGAGAGCAGGAGCTCAGATTTCCAGGACTAGCTTGTACGATGGCTTTATGACTTCAGCCACCTTGAAGCATCTCTGAACATCAGCGTCCTCATCTATAAAATGAGCTATTTGATTATGCAGTCTCTAAGGTACTTTCTAATACTCACACTTCATGATTCTAAAATGTTATGAAATCATCTGAGTTGCTGTCAAACTCAAAATCAAGCTTTGCCAAGGAGAGCCATTTGTGAATTGCAAGATGGCCAATTATCTTGACTGGACAATGTAACTGTTCACAAGAGAGAACAACAAATTATAATGCTTTTTTTCCTTGTCCAAGGCAAGATGATTGTTTCGGCAAATCATGCACTGTTTTTAGCTCAAAGTCCCCAAAACTTTTTATGTGCCTGCTCTGTTTTAGAGGGCATGAATAAATGAGTACCTTCTTCAAATATAGATGGAAAATGCGACATACTTTAGGTTGAGCTCCAACCAATGTGCAAAGAATCACATCTGTAACCGTGAGAAATAAAGGAAAAAAAAAATCCTGCAGAACTTCAACCAAATTGGAATTGATATTTGTTGCAGAGCCTGGTGACTTGCCTCTTGGCAGAAGTAGATTTTTCCCATTTGGTTGCAAAAGTCTAATGACATGAAACAACAGCTGGCCTTGTAATTCCTGATAGACTGCATCTGCTCCTGATATTTGAGAGTGACCATGACAGCATTCCCAATAGGGATCTCACCCAGCCTCAGAAGATAGCCTTGTCCTTTTTGAAAATCATATATGTCCCTGTGCATACATGCCTATGACTGAAGAATCTTGGATTAACAGGGGACACACACACAGAAAATAAGAGTAAGCTTTCATTTGCTCAGGGCAAAACTTATGTCTCATAATTCAACGGGTTAGTCAATGACTGATTGCACTTTTTTCTATTGCTGCAGAAAAAGCAGCATGGCATAATGGAAAAACCCAGGACTTTGGGGCAGGTAATTCTGGGCTTAACTAGTAGTGCCTCAATTTACTAGCTAAGAGGCTTTACTTAATATCTTTCCATCTGTTTATTCATCTGTAACATAACACCATCTGTAAAATTTCTGTTGCAGAGTTGTGAACGAGTAGATTTTACAGAGGGTAAAACACATAGATGCTTTATATATTCTAGATTCCCTATTTGATTATAAAATTTCTATGCTATGATAATGCTAGTGAGGACTGCTATTGTAAACCACTTAAAGTGTTTTTTTTTTTCAAAGTTGGGGATGCAATCCTCAGTCATATATACAGAGATACTAAGTAGCATTGTTGCCAAATAGACATCAACTACAGTGGTTGTCTGGTACCTCAAGAAGAAAACAGCAGAGCTAGCTTCATGGGCATGCTTCCTAAGCAGTCACAAAGAACCCTATGTTTAGAAGGTCTCCATTTTTGGTTTAATACTCTGCTGTTGACATGTTGAAATTCTTAATAATTTTTGAATAAAGGCCCGGCATTTTGCACTGGGCCTTGCAAATTACACAGTCAGTCCTGGGACTTAGGAAGGAAATTCTCTGCTACATGCATGCTTCCTCAAATTTATCAGAAAAAGATGTACATACATGAAGACATGCTCCACCTTTTTTTTTTTTTTTTTTTTTTGAGACGGAGTCTCACTCTGTCATCCAGGCTGGAGTGCAGTTGTGTGATCTCGGCTCACTGCAAGCTCTGCCTCCCAGGTTTAGGGAATTCTCCTGCCTCAGCCTCCCATGCAGGTGGGATTACAGGCATATGTCACTACACCCAGCTAATTTTTGTATTTTTAGTAGAGACAGGGTTTCACCATGTTGGCCAGACTGGTCTCAAACTTCTGACCTCAGGTGATTCATCTGCCTCGGTCTCCCAAATAGCTGGGGTTACAGGTGTGAGCCACTGCACCTGGTCAGCAGGCTCGATCTTAAAAATAGGCATTAGGCCTGGTGCAGTGGCTCATTCCTGTACTACCAGTACTTCAGGAGGCTGAGATGGGAGGTCACTTGAGACCAGGAGTTTGAGACCAGCCTGAGCAACATAGCAAGACTCCATCTCTACGAATTAAAAAAAAAAAAATTAGCTGGGTATGGTAGTGTGCACATTAGTCCCAGCTACTCAGGAGACTGAAGCAAGAGGATTGCTTGATTGTAGGAGTCCAAGCCTGCAGTGAGCTTTGGTCATGGCACTGCACTCTAACATAGGGGACAGAGTGAGACCCTGTATCTTAAAAAAGATTTTTAAAAAATAAAAGATATTAGCATTTATGCTTTTGGTTTCAAAGGATAAAGTTAATTCTGAGTTGATTTTGTAGCGTCTAAATGAAATGGATTACACATTTATACATGTAAGCATATTAAAGGTCGGAAGCTGAACTGAAGGGTAATAAGAGCATTCTTGCTCTGCAACCAAGGCTATCCAACCAAGACAGCCAAGCGGCAGTGAAGCATAGTGTTTAATAGCATTCTGTAGCTCAACTACTTAGGTTCAAATCCCAGCTCTGCTCACTAGCTGTGTAACTTTGGGGAAGTTACTAAATCTATGCCTCAGTATGTGATTTCATTGGGTAATTGTGAGGATTCTATAACTTCCTACATATGAAGCTCTGAGACCACTGATTTACACACTGTTCAGTAAGTGCAATCTATTATTATCATCTACAAAGTAGAACCTAGCAGAGTTTCAGTGTCATTTGGAAAGATATAGTTGCTACTTTAAGGGATTTAAAAAGCTTTCAGTCTAAAATAATAAAGATAACCAAATTTTATTGACATTGTGAGTTTTACAAGTCTTAGAATCACACTTATCTGAGAATATTTACGTTCTTTAAAATTTTATGATGAGAATTATCGATAGAAAAGCAACTGAGAATAAACACTTAAGTGTAAATCAATCATTTGTATTTGTTTCATGTATTTTTTTTTATTCATTTAACAGTTATTCATTGAGTGCTTGTTACATGCTGCGTTCTGTGTTAGCTGCTAGGGATAAGTTAGTGAAGACATTTATTTTATCAAATAGCTCAACATCTAGTAGAGATGACAGATTTGTAAATCAAGTTACAATTACAGTATGAAAAGGTCTATGATAGGAATAAGTGTCAGGTATAATCAAATCAAAGGGAAATATCCCTAACTCATTTCTGAGACAAGAGGGGATCAGGGAGGGCTTCAAAGAGGAAAGAATATTTAAGATGAGCCCTTAAAGGTCATCCAGAGTTAACTGTGTGAAAAGGGAGAAGCGATACAGACAAAGTCCTGGAATTGTTGCACAAGGTTCCGTATAACTGAAATGTAGCGTGTGAGGTGCAAAAGTAGTGACATTAAAGACTGAATTCACAGAGAGGGGCTAAATTACTGACTTTGTAAGCAGTGCAAGGAGCATAGAACTTATCTTGAGGCCATACCAAATCATTAAATTTTTAAGGAGTTGAAAGCCATGATTAAGTTAAAGTTTAGAAACTTTACTCTGACTGCACTATAAGCAATTGATTGAAGGGGGGACATTACTGTAAGAAGGAAGATAGAAGGCTGTGAACTAATTCAGGTGACAGATGATAAAGGCTTGCTAAGGTAGTGATATTAGTAAATGCAATAAATTGCTAGAGTCAATAGACACCAAGGAGGTAGAATCATCTGGACATCGAGGAAGAGGGAAGAGGAAGTAGCAGAAATACCAGATTTCAGGCTTGGAAAATTGAGTGTGGTTGGTGGCATTAAAGAGGAGTAGGATTGGGAAGGGGGAAGGCTTAGATAGTAATGAATATAGTTTGGAACATGATGAGTTTGAATAGCTTTAAAAAATAAAATAGAAATATTCACTAGGCAGGTAAGTATATAGTTTGAGGTTTGGGCAAGAGTTACTGGTTTAGAGAAATATTTTGAGAATCATTAGCATAGAGACGAAAAGTAAAGTTATGAAAGAAGAAATTATGTTTAGAGTGATAGGAAGTTAGGATTTGGGACAGGATCTTGAATCAAAGGCAAATAAAAGAAAAATAATGCACAAAGACCAAGAAGTAGGCAAAAAGATAGAAGAAAAACAATAAAATCTTTAGATATCAAAGAATCTAAAGAAAAAGTGCTTCAAGAAGTGGGAAATAACCAAAAATGTCTAAAAGTACAGACAATTTGATAAGGTAAGAATTAAGTCATTGCCTATTGAAGGCTGCAAAAAAGGCACAGCTGATCTAGTCAAGAACCCTGTAGTGAAGTAGGAAAACACCTTTCATACCATTAAAGTATAAATGGGAAATGAGGAGAAAGACAGGGAGGGTTCCTGTGATAACAGTGGCTGCCAAGATGTAACCTATCCACACATTCTGCTAAGAACAATGGAAATCAAAAAAGAAAATAAAATCACCCATAGCCCATGCCTACCACATAATAAGGAAATAGAGAAGATGTAAAATCTGATTAACATGTAATTGGAGAAATAAACACCCAAGATTAGTAGAGCAGGCTCCAGAACCACAGTGGAGCTGAGAGTCAGTTAAGGCCTCAGCAGAAGCAAAGAAAACATAGTGGGGCCCTTGCAGTGGTAGGACACAGTTACATCAATTAAGGGCTATTTCGTAAGGCAAGGGATCCACTCTGAGTAGGAAATACTAAAAACGCAAAAGAAGATGTGACGAATCAAAGTACTGGATACTTGGGAGTCAAAAGAAAACTTGGAAAGTGTGGATGAACAGGCTTTGGAAGAGAGGAAAATATTTTAGAAGCTAGAGATTTATTTGGAGGCTGGATGGTGAAGGTAAAATAGAAGGAGCGTAAAGCTAAGGTTTTTTATTGCATCATCCTCTTATTTGTTTTCTGTCTAGTCTATTCTTTGTTGATTTTTTCTATATTCTTTGGAATTATTTTAATGATTTTATTTCCTCTTCTTTATTGGCTTGTTAGCTGTAACTTCGTGTGGTTTTTTAAAGTTTAGTAATTGCTTTAGAGTTTATAGTATATGTCTTTAACTTATCACAGTCAACCTTCAGGTGATATATCACTTCACATATACCGTAACAATCTTAAACTTGTATATGTCTCTTTCTCCCATCCTGACATTATTGTAATATATTTTACTTTAATAGATGTCATAAACCCTACATTAACTATATTAACAATTATGTATAACTATATTGTTATTTCTATTTATAATTTTGTTTAATATCAAATTTTTATTTTATCTTATTTCTTTGTTTGTATTAACACAGGGTCTCCCTCTGTTGCCAGGCTGGAGTGCAGTGGCACCATTTCAGCTCACTACAGCCTTGACCTCTAGGCTCAAGCAATCCTCCCACCTCAGCTTTTTGAGTAGCTGGGACTACAAGTATGCACCACCACATCCAGCTAATTTTATTTATTTTTTTAGAGATGAGGTTTCACTGTGTTGCCTAGGCTGGTCTTGAAGTCCTGGGCTCAAGAGATTCTCCCGTGCTGACCTCCCAAATTGCTGGGATGACAGACGTGAGCTACTGCACCCAGCCTAAAATTATATTTTAAAGAAATTTAAATAATAATAAGAGATTCTTATAGATTTATCCAACAGCTACCATTTCCAGGGCTCTTTATTCCTTTCTCTAGATATGTATTTCCATCTGGTGTCATTTTCTTTCTACCTGAAGAAATTCCTTTAACATTTTCTGTAGTATGGCTCTACTAGAGGACTCTTTTAGCTTTTGTATGTCTGAGAATCTCTTTTTGAAGAAATGTCCTTCACTTCTGAATGACAATTTCAGTAGGTATAGAATTCTAGATTGACAATTGTTTTCCTTCAGTACTTTAAAGATTTTGTTCTACTGTCTTCTCACTTGCACTGTTTTTGATAAAAAATCTTTGATCATCCTTAACTTTGTTCCTATATTTGAAATATATCATTGTTCTCTGGATACATTTACACTTTTCTTGAGAAATTGGATTATAATTGCATTGGTGTAATTTTCGTCATGACCCTTGTCCTATGTTTCTGTTTTTGTTTTTGAGATTCTAGGATCTGTAGAGCTATAGTCTTCATCAATATATATATTAAAAAATTGTTTTTTTTTCAAATACTCTTTCTATGATCCATTCTTTTATTGGGACTCCAATTATACATATATAAGGCCACTAAAAGTTATCTCACAGTATGCTAATAACCTTTTAATTTTTAAAATTATTTTTTCCTCTGTATTTTATTTTGAAGAGTTTCTATTGTTATGTCTTAGTTTTACTACTTTTTCTTTTGTATTGTGTAATTCTGACATTAATCCCTTCTAGCTTATTTTTCATCTCAGACAGCATAGTTTTAATTTCTAAAAGTTTGATTTTTGTCTATACTATTCCTTCCATAACTCTATTTAACTTTTTGAATATACGGAATTCAGTTGTCATAATGTCCTTTCTTGATAATTTTATTATAATATCTATGTCTATTCTGGGTCATTTTTTGTTTGCTTAAAGTCTCTTTTCATTAGAAGTTATATTGCTTTTTATGTCTGGCATTTTTGTTGTTTAGATTTCAGACATGAATTTTAATCTGTTGGGTGCTTGACATTTTTACATTTCTATAAGTAGTCAAAGTTTATTCAGGAATAAAGTTAAGATACATGGAAAGAGTTTGAGATAGTTTGAGATTTATGGGTTTTTTCTTCTGTTTTGTTGTTCTCAAATGGGACTAGAGATGTGCTCAATCTTGGGTGAATTACTCTCTACTACTGAGAGGAGTTCCTTCTGAGTATCCTGTTCAATGACTCAGGAATTAAGAGGTTTTCCAGTCTGCCTGGTAAGCATAGGCACTACTTTCTGCCCAATACATGTAGTAGGCACTGTTGTCTTTAATCCTTTGGGTGAGTCTTCCCCAGCCTCAGGTAGTTATTCTACATAAAAGCCCTTAACTGTATGCATACTTGACAGAAATCCTCTGTTTTTAGAGTTTCCCTTCTATACAGTCCTTTCCTCTCCAGTAATCTGGCCTAAAACCCTAGCTGCCTTATTCTCTCTGGATTTTCATTTTCTCCTCAACTCAGGGAATCCACTGGACCCTGCTTGGGTTCCCACCTCCTGAAGAGGGGCCTGGAAACTCTCTAAAAGGCATAAGCTTAGTAATCATATGACTCACCTTACTTGTTTCCCATCTCTTGGGGAACTCTGTTCTTTGTTGCCTCATATTCAGTGCCTTGAAACTCGTTTCATATAGATGGTTCAGTATCTTTTTTGATTAATAATTCACCTTGGCCAAAAAGAGAAGTCTAAAACTCAAAATTTTCTTTGAAAACTGGCTAGTCATATGCATAAAGCTGAAACTGGACCCCTTCCTTACATCTCATACACAAATTCACTCCAGATGGATTAAAGATTTAAACATAAGATCTAACACCGTAAAAACCCTAGAAGAAAACCTAGGAAATACCATTCAGGACATAGGCATAGGCAAGGACTTCATGACTAAAACACCAAAAGTAATGGCAACAAGGCCAAAATAGACAAATGGGATCTAATTAAACTTAAGAGCTTCTGCACAGCAAAAGAAACTATCATTAGAGTGAACTGGCAACCAACAGAATGGGAGAAAATTTTTACAATCTATTCATCCAACAAAAGCCTAATGTCCAGAATCTACAAAGAACTAAAACAAATTTACAAGAAAAAAACAAGCAACCCCATCAAAAAGTGGGCAAAGGATATGAACACTTTTCAAAAGAAGACATTTATGCAGTCAACAAACATGAAAAAAACTCATCATCACGGGTCATTAGAGAAATGCAAATCAAAACCACATTGAGACACCATCTTACGCCAGTTAGAATGGCAATCATTAAAAATCTGGAGACAACAGATACTGGAGAGGATGTGGAGAAACAGGAACACTTTTACACTGTTGGTGGGAGTGTAAATTAGTTCGACCACTGTGCAAGACAATGTGGTGATTCCTCAAGGATCTAGAAATAGAAATACCATTTGACCCAGCAATCCCATTACTAGATATTTACCCAAAGGATTATAAATTGTTCTACTATAAAGACATATGCACACGTATATTCATTGCGGCGCTGTTTACAATAGCAAAGACTTGAATTCAACCAAAATGCCAATCAATCACAGACTGGATAAAGAAAATGTGGCACATATATACCATGGAATACTGTAAAGACATAAAAAAGGATGAGTTCATGTCTTTTGCAGGGACATGGATGAATGTGGAAACCATCATTCTCAGCAAACTGATGCAAGAACAGAAAACCAAACGCTCACTCATAGGTGGGTGTTGAGCAATGAGAACACATGGACACAGGGAGGGGAACATCACACATCAGGGCTTGTTGGGGGTTGGGGGGCGGCTAGGGGAGGGATAGCAGGGGGTGGGGGGATTGTGGAGGGATAACATTAGGAGAAATACCTAATGTAGGTGACGAGGGGATGGATGCAGCAAACCACCATGGCGTGTGTATACCTATGTAACAATCCTGCAAGATCTGCACATGTACCCTAGAACTTAAAATTTTATATATACACACACACACGCACACACACACACACACACACATATATATAATGAATAAAAGCAAATGAATAAATAAAATGGACAGGAGAGAGAAGAAAAGGGTTAGCATACAGAAATAAAAGCATACATATAAAAAGCAAATAAAAATATTCAAAAGCAAAAAATATGCATATATTTCTTAGCCCTATTCACTTACCATGCCTAAAAACAGTCTTCCTGGTGACAATAAGCAACATAGTTCCCAGATTTTTGTTTCTACTCTCATTCCCACTAAAAGAATCAGGGTGATTTGGTCAAATGATTGATTCTGGGTCTTGGTTTGGGAAATAACAAGGTTATCCTGGACTTTTCTGTGTCAGAAAGCAAGAGTTCAAAGAGTAATAGGAATGTACCCAGTCGAAAGACTACTTAGGGATGTGCGCTTTTACAAGCCAAATCACTGGAGGTGGTAATTATATAAAAATGTTGTTGTGTAAATTGATAAACAAATGAAAATGATGTTTACTCAATTTTAGAAGAGAAACTGTAGTTTTTTTCTAGTTGATAAAAATTTTTTCTCATAAAAAAATGCCAACTAGTAAACATAAAAAAATTATATAATTGGGAGAAATATCCACTGTCTTGTAACTCCATAATAAAATTATTGATTGTGGTAATGACTATCGAATGTACTAAAACCATTAGATGAAATGTTAACTAAGAATGATACATTTACATGAAGCCAGACAATTTACTCTCTTGTTGTAAAGATTTTAAAAATTACAGTGGAAAGAGCTGACTCTTAACATCTCAATGAAGTGCTCAAACTTGCCATCACTAATAATAAGACAATCTGGATTTTATGTGCCACCTGATGTAATACAATATGAAGTGCTCAGCATTCTTCTTAAGATAGTCTTACTGAACATGTTTAACCTGAAGCTAATTATTCATTTAAATTTCTGGTTTCTAGGAATACAGGAGATAAAAGAAACAAAATAAATGGCATCCAGATGGAAACAATCAGTCAAGCAAATTCAGATTTTAGAAGTTCCACAAGATGACTGATCCAGTCTTTTCAAAACTTCAATGTTATTAAAAAGAAAAAAGGTATTGGAACTGTTCTCAATTAAGAAGGACTAAAAAGATATAATGACCAAATATAATAGGTAAACCTTAATTAGATTTTTTTGTTCAGGAAAAAAACAAATAAGATACCTTGTAGACAATTGGGGGATATTTGAAAATAGACTAGTATTATGGTTTACTAGGGATTTATATTTAATTTTCTTTAGGGCAATAATATTATGGTTATATAAGAAAATGTTCTTATTTTTAAGAAATATAGAGATGATTTTATTTTTAGGTGTTTCGTGATGTCTGAAAATTACTTTGAAATGGCCAAATGTTAATATTTTTTCCATCTAGATCTTTGACCTTGAATATATTTTATTATTCTTTCACTCTTGTCTGTATATTTAAAATGTTTCATAATACAATGTTTGGTAGGGGAGAGAACATAGTCTATTAAACATTTTAATACCTAGAAAGTTACATAAGGAATTGATAAATGGTGGCAAAAATTTTTACCATCAGAATGTTCCTGATGAAGTAACTTAAGTATATGACAATTAGAAATGCAAATAAATTATCTCTGTGTTCTCAAAATAAAAAGATTAACCCCAATAGTACTTTTTAGCAGATTGGTTGTAGAATTTATGTAGAGCAGCAAAAGACAATAAATAGGCAATTTATTTTCAAAAGAAAGAGAGAAAAACTTGTAGTTTAAGATACAAAGATTATAAAGCTATTTTAAAGTTAGAAGGTATAGTATAGGAATAGATTGTTAACTGATCAAACAAAATAGAAAGCTCAGAAAACAGAGTATACATATATGGAATTTTGATACATAATGTAATTAGCATGACAAATTACTGGGAAAAAAAGAAACTAGTAAATGGACTTAAACCATTATAATTCATACGGGAGAAAAAGAAATTTGGAGCCCTACCTCAAACCACACACAAGAATCAATTCCAGATAGACTGAGAACCCAAATGTTGAAAAATGTTGTGAAGGGAAGAAAGAAGGTGGTTACTAGCCAGAGGAAAACATTAGTTTGGGATATTTGTTTTTGTTTTCAAAAATAGGAGAAACTTGTAAAGATTCTGAGACGTATTGAGCAGAGAAGGAAATATAGAAAAGAGGAAGAAGAGTATCCATAAGAAAGCATATGACAATTGGACAAATAGTAAAGTACTGCCATGGAGCAAATGTTTAGTAATTATTAAATTAATGGATTAACAAATAAAGAAAGAATTCCCTTAGCTAGAATGTGCAGAAATTGGTTCAGATCAGTAGTTTTTTTTTGTTTTGTTTTGTTTTCTGACAGGTATGAATGTAGAATCAACAGATGTAGCTACTGATAACCTTGCTTGGATTTGTGACTTTTTACACCAGGTTTTAGAAACAGGCTGTAAAACAGTGGGGGAATAACGCACTATGGCTAAAAAATTAAACATAGATTTTTCACACTCATTGGAAACAGTGTGTGGATACAAAAAATATGTACTGTAACCAGACAAAAAGAAGGCTATTCAAGAGCAAACTCTCCAATGAGCATCATTTATCTCTTTATTTATTGTTGATGTTGTTGTTATTGTTTCTCTAAACCTTGGCACCAGTATGCTACCCTGAAGGAGAGTATTATTAGGAGATCTAAAATGGCATGAGTACTATTCAAAAATAGCAAAGATATGGAGTCAACCATTCATCAGTAGATAGATGGATAAAGATAATGTGGTTGGCTAGCCACATGCAGAAGATTGAAACTGGACCCCTTCTTTATACCATATACAAAAAATCAACTCAAGATGAATTAAATACTTAAATGTAAAACCTAAACTATAAAAACCCTGGAAGATAACCTAGGAAATACAATTCTGAACATAGGATGATCTGGCAAAGATTTTACAACAAAGACACCAAAAGCAATTGCAACAAAAACAAAAATTGACAAATGGGACCTACTTTAACTAAAGAGCTTCTGCACAGGAAAAGAAACTATCAGCAGGGTAAACAGACAACTTACAGAATGGGAGAAAATATTTGCAAAGTATACATCCACCAAAGGTCTAATATCCAGCATCTATGAAGAACTTAAACTAACAAGCAAAAAACAAAGAACCCCATTAAAAAGTAGGCAAAGGACATGAACATATACTTTTCAGAAGGAGACACATGCACGGCCAAGGAATATTTGAAAAAATGTTCAACATCACTAATCATTAGAGAAATGGAAATCAAAACCACAGTGATACCATCTCACACCAGTCCGAATGGCTGTTATTACAAAGTCGAAAATAACAGAGGTTGCAGAGAAAAGGGAACACTTATACACTGCTGGTCGGAAGGTAAATTAGTTTAGCCACTGTGGAAAGCAGTGTAGCAATTCTTCAAAGAACTTAAAATCACTTGACCTAGGAATCCTATTATTGGGTATACACCCAAAAGGAAATAAATAATTCTACTATACACATTCATAGGTATGTTTATTATAGCACTATTCACAATAGTAAAGACACAGAATCAACCTAAATGTCCATCAATGGTAGATTGGATGCAGAAAATGTGGTATATATACACCATAGAAAACTTTGCAGCCTTAAAAAGAATGAGATCATGCTTTTTGCAATGACATGGATGGAGCTGGAGGCCATTATCCTAAGCAAATTCACGCAGGAACAGAAACCTAAATACTATGTGTTCTCACTTACAAGTGGGAGCTAAATGAGAACACGTGGACGCAAAGAAGGGAAACAACAAAATCTGAAGTCTACATGAAGATGGAGGGTGGGAGGAGGGAGAGAATCAGAAAACAAAGATTATGTCCTTTGCAGTGACATGGATGGAGCTGGTGTCCATTATCCTAAGCAAACTCACGCAGGAACAGAGACCCAAATACAACATGTTCTCACTTCTAAGTGGGAGCTGATCGAGAACATGTGGACACAAAGAAGGGAAACATCAGACACCGGGCCTACATGAGGATGGAGGGTGGGAGGAGGGAAAAAGAAAACTACGCATCGGGTACTATGTTTATTACCTAGGTGATTATATTATCTGTACACCAAATTCCCATGACACACAGTTTACTCATATAAAAAACCTTCACATGTACCCCTTAACCTAAAATAAAAGCTTTTAAAAAATGGTTTAAAAGGTAAAGTTTATGCTTGCATATTTTGAAAATGAATTTCTAAAATTAAAAATACTAGAATTTTACCTTAAAAAAAGAAATGGAATACTATTTAGCCATATTTGCAGCAACATGGATGGAACTGGAGGTCATTAGGTTAAGTGCAATAAGCCAGGCACAGGAAGACAAATATGATATGTTCTTATTCCTATGTGGGAGCTAAAAAAGTGGATTTCATGGAGGTAGAGATAGTTACCAGAGGCTGGGAACAATGTGTGTGGGTTAGGACGGGATAAAAGAAGTGGGAAGAGCAGAAATTAAAGTAGCTCCAGACATCGAAAAAGCAGGAAAAGATAGTTGACTTTCTAGCGTTTTGGCCCCTAAATGCAATGTTCAGAAGTTTTCGCTTTTAGTCAATGTGTTCTATATCCAAGTTTCAGAAAGTTTGTATCTGAATAGCCAAATTTAGATTTTTTGCTCATCCTTCAAATAGAGGAGCACACAGCATATTGATCCATGATTCAATCAACCTATAAATGAGTATGTTAGGAAAAGGATGGGGAGCTGTTGCTACAGGAAAAAACAACAAACATGTATATGTTCCATGCCCTTGGCTATCTTAATATCCACAAGTTTATTCCTATAAATTAACCCTCAATAAGGCTTTAACCTAACCTAATGTTAGTATTCCACAAACAATGAAAATATGTTCATCTTCTCTCTAAAGGTGGATACCTCCAAACTGTATCCACCTCGAGAATTTCTGAGTAGCATGTGTTTATCCATGAACTGCTATCAACTTATCTCAGGGGTCTGCAGCCTATGGATTAAGCAAGATCATGAAACAAAAATAATCATGGTTTTTGTTACAGAGTGGCACATTTGCATTAATACTGATCTTCTCATGTCCTAGAGATCCCCAAGGGAACAGCTATGGAAAGGGAGCCAGAGTGATCACATGCTTTATCCAAAGCAACCAATGACTAAGTAGTCAAGCCAAGGCGTGAACCTAGATTTGTTCAATTATAAAGCTCTCTCTTTCCTTTCCATCCTGGGAAGGTTAGAACAACAAAAAGTAAATGTCCTCCTTGGAGAATTTTAAGAGAAATAAAACATTTAAGGCATAAAAATTGAATTCTGAGGAGAGTTTTAGGTCCTGGAAAACAGAGGGTAGAAGGTTTAAGGTAGCAAAAACATGGGTAGGGGATGAGAGGTATATTTATTTAATGGAGAGAGAAAGATAAATAGGACTTCCATATTTAAAAAAACTATTTCACCGAAACGAAACACTATACTCACTGATGACTAGCCTTCAGCCATTTGTGCCAATAGGTAGTTGTTTAGATTGTTTTAAGTATAGGCTTTGACTGACATAAGTTAGTAGGTCATATGAACATCTGATTATATAATTATTGATTTTTTAAAAAAGTTGATACCTTTAAAATAAAAATATCATTCAATGAGAGGCAGAATAGGGTTGAAATAGTTATTTTGGGGAAGAACAAATTAGATCCTTACCTTACATTAAAGAGCAAAAAAAAAAAATTCTACATACATGAAAAAGTTAATTTTTTAAAAAATAAGAATCATATGAAAGAAAAACTTAGAATAAAGTATATAGGAATTATACAGGAATGGAAAAAGGTTTTTAAAGCATAAAGGCCACAAAATGTCCCTGCTGTTCCGGAAACAGGAATGCTCAGGTGTTGCCCAAGCTTCTGTGATTTGCAGTTAGTGGTAGTGGAGGTTTCCATGTGGTGGTGCCGCATTCAGTGTGGAAAAGACTAAATTCTCTCCAAAATCTTCTAAGAGCACATTCCCCAACACCACTTCTTTATACCCAACAAAGAACAGTGCCAGACTTTTTATCCGGCTAAGATTTACTCCCAATTTAAATCTTGGAAGCTGCACACAGGCATAATTATTTTGGTCAATCAGGAGAAAGCTTATTCTGTTTCAAAACAAGTCATGCAAGGAAAGATTCAAGGAATTTCATTTTAGCCTGAAGATGTGAAATTTAAACTTCCACTAAAGGACGCTTGGGGAAAATGTTTAGAGAAAGTCATGGTGTTGGCTAAACTCTGAGTGTCTTATTCTGATGTCAGGTATGTAGTAAGAGACTCACATATGGCACAATCTAGGTTCTTACAGTCTCAAATAACATGCTGGTCATATTCAGATTTTATTCTCTTTCATGCATTGAGATTGCATTCCACTGGTTATCTTAATATCCACATAGCTTAGTAGCTATGATTCAACTTACACTTCTTTTAAAACTTATCTGTTGGTAAGCACAGAAGGCTACAGAGAATTTTGTTTGTTTGTTTTTAAGTTTTGGTCAGAATATTTGGAACTAGATGAAATCCAAGAAAAACAAACTAAAGAGCTAAGTTAATGACTGCACTGTTCTGCTACAGAATTCAAATCCTTCTGTGCCATCTCTGACTAATTCTTAAACCGGTGATTATATGGTGTCAAGCAATGGGAGTGCTTCTGCCAAGCAAAGCAAAACTAAGGGATAATGTCACGGTGGGGAGTGTTGCCAATCAATTAAATCAATTCTGAGCACTAAGAGATGAGTTTTAAACAGGAATAGTCACAATTTATAGAATTTTAAGAATCTTGGGGAATTGATTAAACTCTGTCACGTGTCTGTCCCAATCAGCACGGCTTAGTCTGACTTAAAGTTCTACTTGGCTGTGTCATAGCCTGAAATAGAGTTAAAGATCCAAACCCAAGTGCATCAGTTGGGTTGCTCAGGGAAGAGCTTTAGGAACATTTCAAAGCTATACATACAAACAGGTGTGAACTCTCTGAAGAAATAAACACAACAGAATTAAAAATAAAGGTAGATGGCTTTATCAGAAATTTATTCTCTAAAACAACACAGGATAGCATACTTCCTTTTATCTTGATATCCAGCAAGAAACTTGGGTTATGAAAACCATCCATAGATTACATTAGATGGAAAGTAAGTCAAGATTTGAGATATTAATAAGGCCATTGTTGAGTTTTAGGGAAGGAATTGAAACTTCCATGTTGGGGTTGGTGTCCTTAATACAACAGTGATGCTGGTGACTTATAAACAATGTGTGGAATAAAGGAGTTATTTTGAGGATTGGGAGTTGGGTTGAAAAAAATAATGAAACATTAGAGTCTCTCTAATTGGCTCATAATTCAGGAGTGATGTGGGTGATAATGCATGAATATTTTAAACCTTCCAGCGTCTGCAAAGGAGAAAGATTTAGTGCTTTTCGAGTAATAAATTCAAGTTAATAATTAGGATAAACTTTCTGACAGTGTCATTTGCTTTATTTGGGAGACAAACTGCTCCTGAAATGGAGAAATAGGAACAGTTAAGCCAAATACCAGATAAGTGAAGCATGTTTTTTTAAAATAGGATAGGATTGTAGTGTCTAAGGCACCGTCTGTTGGCAGTTATCTCACTACGAAACCTGAGTTCACAGTTGGGCTGATTTTTATATGAATCCCTTGGCATTATGATGTTTACGGAAAGTAACTGCACAACAACCCCTCTGGCTGAGGTCACATCAGTAAAAAGGGAAGCATAGTCTCTTCTGTGCCTCATCATGGGAAGGTCCCCAAGGGAGGTCTGAGTCAGGAATGAATGTAGATGAGTAGAAGAAAGGCATAAGGGAAGGATAGCATAAGGCTTTTGGTTGCTTGTGCTTTGGGGCAATATTTTTATGGTCACTTTCATTCAGTACCTGGATCTCTGAATTTCATGGGAATAGTGGGGGTCTCTTGTTAGTACCTTATGTTTACATTTGTTTGTCAGGTGGCACTTCTAAGTAACAGTGGACAGATTTCTGAGTATTTCTTGGATTTGTTTCTAGTGGTAGTCCCAAAGGGTCTAAGATCAAGCCCTTAGAGTCACTCAGATTTTGAATTCACTCCTATGTTTGTAGCATCTTGGTCGTTTTCTTGACTTCTTGTATGTAATAACTTTGGGTGACCAGTATCGTCTAGCCTAGAATGATAGTTTTCTTACCTTTTCCTGGAATCTTTAGGAGGACAGACCTTTAAGCCCTGCTTTGTATTGCCTAGGCCCAACTATTCAAGATTTCTGTAACTACCTCATATGGCTTCACTTCAGGCATGCAAATCACTTTAAAGATAGCCAGTACTCAGAGTGAGAAGTGCCTATACAAAGAGTGACAAGTACTTTGGGGAAGCTGAGGAATAGGAGACAAGCAGTTTTATGGTGTAATGTAAGGTAAGAAATATACTAGTAATATAGACATGAGTAAACAAGTTTTAAATAGACTATGTCTATTTAAGAAAACAAATATTTATTTTTTGCTGATATATGGAAGTGTCCAGGCTAGAAATTCAGAGCATATAAAGACAAACAAAGTACAAATTAAAGAAATCAACACTTCATGGGTTTGAGGATGGGGACTGGACACATGACATTTGATGTAAATTGGGAAGTGATGTGATCCTGTGTCTCAGACTATGGTAAAGGAGTGACAAGGCAAGAAATGACACCATCTGTTGGCAGTTTCCAAGGTCACTTGTTTTGGCATCTCTCGCTTATACAGCTGCAACCCTCACCTATTAGAGAAATTAGACTCTAGGTTTAAGTGAAAATTAACATTCTCTATGAAATGGTTCTTAAGGTGATCTCATTTTCTCCTTTTGCCCCTAGATACTCTTTCACTCATCTGATTTTGCCATCATATTCATTAGAATGATTTATAAATAGCCATTTCCAGATTTTTCTTAGTTTTAATTAGTTTCAGTCTTAAATCATTCACAGACTCATGGGACTATATATTTCATTATTACTTCTACCTTAACATGTCCCAAGCAGAATTTACCTTCATCCCTGATGGTACCTACTTATTCTAAGTTTCATGACTCTAACTTTCACTCTGTTATAGAATCAGGTGTCCGACACTCTGGTTCCACATTCTTTTATTATCTTTAATCCTTTCTCCCCTTTACTTTATACATCTGGGTGCCACTAAGTGTCAATTACTATATTGTCTAACAAATCATCATTCTTGTTCAAATTACCATCAACTTTCTCTTTGCCTACTGAAATTACCTTTCTTTTATCCAGCTGTAATTTATTCCACACACGTCAGCCAGAGTAATCTTTTAAAAATGTTAGTAATATCTGGAAATTGCCCAGTGTCCAATGCCATCCCATCACATTTAGAATAATGTTTACTTCAGTAAACATTATTGCTTATGGTTTGTTGAAAAGAAAAATGTCATTTGAAGTCACACGATCTAGATTTAAATCCTAAGTCTAGGAATCCCTTGGGCAAGTTGCTTAATGGGTTTAAGCCTTAGTCTTCTTGCCTATAGATTTGATAGTATTAATATTTTCCTTCAGGCACTATGTTATATAAATTTGTATTGGGTCAGAGAATATCTTAGCTTAAATCCAAGTGGAAGTCCTAGGATGAGCCCTAATCAGTAAAATGACTGGCAAGCTGATGGAAGGGTTCTACCAGAAACCTATTTGCACAGGTGCTTTGGAATCTTCTGGCATGTCTGGAGAAATGATGTCTTTTTGCAAGGTAGTATGTCTTTTTGCAGGGGAATAAGAAGTCTTCAGCAAGAAAATTCATGCTCAGAAAAGAAGGATGCAGTGGTAATAAATCTGACCAAATAATAAAAACTTAATTTTTGGATAGGAGTAAAAATTAAAAATAGAATTTGGTGTTCATCATAGAAATTGTCTTCCAACTTAGTTTCCACTGAAATTAAGATCAAATCCTAAGTAGAACATAAAGACTGAAAGAGCTATTCATTAAAGTATTTGTAGAACTTTGTGGCACAAGAAAAAGCTGCTTTGGGTTTCCTTTGATAGAAGGAAGCACAAAAAAAGAATCTCCCTTAGCAACAGGGCACTTTACAGATTTAGAAACTCGGGGCTTTGAGAACTGGAGACAAAGGTGTAGGAAGTACCAGTGGCATCAGAAGAATATTTTTCAGACGAGTAGCTGGTCTGGGTGAGACCCGAGTGTCCCACATTACCATCAGTGCATAGTGGATGTGACTGTGCACAGAAGATGCCCCGCTGGGCTGCACCTGGCAGCAGAGGATTTGCTCACAAGCAAATTTGTGACATTCTCTGGGTCCAATAAAGAAAACATCTAAGGGATATTTTAGATGATCCTGAGGCTCTGTGAGAGCTGTCAGGAACAAAACACAAAAGTCAGTGTCATCATGGTTATTACTGATCAGCATACACTGGCAAGATCTATGGAGATGGGGTGAAGGATAATATATTAGAAAAATTATTCTGTAAAGTGTTGGTCTGAGTTTTTTCCCACTCTCGGTCCCCGGCTGCAGCACTGGAAATGCTCAGGCATTGTTGTGTCTCAGAAATAAGATCAAATATCACATCAGAACTATACTGAAGAGTGTTAAAATATACTTTCCAAAAAAAATAAAAATATCTCTTTTATACAAATGAGTATGTGTCTAAGACAGTATTCAGTTTATTAATTATGAGGGAATAGGATGATGGCATGGTACTATGGACTGAATTGTGATCCCTCAAAATTGAAGCCGTTACCCCCAGTAATATCTCAGAATGTAGTTGTATTTGGAGATGAGAACATTAAAGAGGTAATTAAATTTAAATGAAGTCTTTAGGGTGAGCCCTAATCAGTATAATTGGTGTCCTTGAAAGAAGAAATGTAGGCATACAGAGACGCCATGGATGTGCACACACTGAGGAAAGATGACGTATGGACACAGCAAGAAGGCAGGCCTCTGCAAGTCAGGGAGACAGATGTCAGGAGAAGCCAACCCTGCCAACACTTTGACCTTGGACTTCTAGCCTCCCAAACTATGAGAAATAAATTTTAGTTGTTTAAGCCACCCAGTTTATGGTATGTTAATATGATAGCCTTAGCAAACTAATAACTTAGTAGGTTCAAAGAGCATTTGAGAAGCTGGGAATTCATAGGCAACTTAATGAAGGAATATTAGAATAAAATTTCTTGATTAGATACAAAGCTGGTAATGTCTTTCAGAAGAATAAACAATGACTTTTGGGATTATTTTTTCTATCAGAGAAAATTAGCACCATATCTTTGAAATAAAAATCTATCAATTAACATGTAACTTCATTTAAATCTGGAACTTTGAGCTCATAGCAAATAGTGAATCAAATAAAGTACATTCCCTAGAAAATTAAATATTTTGGGGGGTACCTGTTAAACAGTACCCTTCTATGATATTTAAAGAACACCTCACAAGTTTCAAACAATTTTTCAGAACAGAAGAAATCTAATTCTTAAACAAAAGAATGTGATATTACAATAGCCTGACCTTGTGCTGTCTCTCAAAGTTTGGGTTATTCAGTCATGTATGGAAAGTCAGTGGTCCCATCTAGAGAGTTAAACCTAATCTAAGACTTTTCTCAGATATCTCTAACAGCATAAAGAGATGAGATTGGTGTGTTATCTTCTCGCAGCTTTTAGGAATGTATTGACAATCTCCTGTGAGTAATTGCTTGGATATTTGCATTCTCAAGAACCAGCCATAATAGTAACCTAGCACAATCCATCCCAGAATCAGGCAGGAGACAAAATTCTGTACTGGAAACAATGTTTTGAGGTATAGATCAGTTACAATGTACAGTAATTAATGTTAACAAACAGCATTTAATTTGCCACACATTGATCAAGAGACTTAGTGCAATTCCAATAAAATTCCCAAGAGAATTTTTCTTGTAGAAATGGACAGATTTATTAGAATAGCTAACATAATTTTGAAAAAAGAGCTATAAAGTTGGAGGATAACACTAGCCCCAGTTTAAGACTTAATATATGGCTACAGGCCTATTTCAGAGTGTTAGACTCATAGATTAGTGAAACAGAATAGAGAGTACTGAAAGGGATCCACCCAAGTCTGGCCAACTGATCTTTGACAAAGGTGCAATGATAATTCAATAAAGGAAAGAAGAGTCTTTTTAATAAAGAGTAAAATTTTCATTAGTATGCAAAAAATAAACTTCAACTTCACCCCATTACAAAAGTGAACCTGAATTGGATGGTAGATCTCAATGGAAGATGTAGTTTTCAGAAGATAACATAGTTTTCAGAAGAAACAAAGTTTTCAGAAGAAAACATAGAAAAAAATCTTTGTAACCTGGGATTAGACAAAGAATTCTTAGACATTATGCCAAATGCAGGATCCATTAAATACAAAAAAATTGATAAACTGGACTTCATCTGACCTTAAAACATTTGTTCTGCAAAAGATTTGTTAAGACAATGTAAATACAAACTACAGACTGGAAAAAATATATGCAGATTACATATTTGACAAAGGAACTGAATCCGGAATATATAAAGAATGCTCAAAACTCAACCACCAGAACACAACCCAATTTAAAAATGGGCAAAAGGTTGGAATAGATGCTTCACCAAAGGCGATATATTGATAGCAAAGAAACATATTAAAAATGTTTAACATCCTTAGACATTTGATAACTTAAAATTACAATGAGATAACTCTATCTATAGGCAAGGATGCAGAGCAACTGAAACTCATACATTGCTACTGGGAATACAAAATGGTAAATCCACTCTGTAAAACAGTTTAGCAGTTATTATAAAGTTAAATATATACTTACCATATGATCTAGCAATTCCACTCCTAGGAATTTACTTTAGAGAAATGAAAACATATGTTCACATAAAAACCGATACATAAATGTTTGTGGCAGCTCTATTCATAATCGCCAAAGAGCTGAAAATAACTCAGTTGTCCTTTAACAGCAGAATGAATAAACAAACTGAGGTATATCCGGGCAATGCTATACTACTCAGCAATGGATTACTGATACATTCACTGGATAAATTTCGAAGGCCTTACACTAATTGAAAGGGGGTATGATTATGATGGTCTAGAAAAGACAAAACTATAGTGATTAACAGATCAATGGTTTTTAGGAGGTAAGAAAGGAAAAAGAAGGTGACTACCAAGGGGTATCACAAGGAATCATCTGGAACGACAGAATGATTCTGTTTCCTGACTGTGATGGTGGTGACATGAACCTATATATGTATCAATTCATAGGACTGTATATGAAAAAAAGTCAGTTTTACTTTATGCTAATCTAAAAAATTCTTAGGAACAGCACCCTCTCAGGCTCTCTATGAAACAAAATGCCGTCTCTGCTCTTGCATCTGTTGCCATTTGCAATCCTTTTCAACAGTGACCCTCACCCACTTCCTCTACCTACTCCATGACATTCAACAAATTGTTCTCCACCTCACTGAAATCGCTCCCCAAGGGCACTCATGATCCCTATTCTCCTACCCATGAAAACTTCACTAATAATTCTGGCTCCCTATGCCCTGTCATGTCTCAATTCCTATAACTCTTCCTCTAGATCCTTATTTTTGGCACATATTCTAACACTTAGATTATTTTAAAAATGTTTCAGGTGCATATATTGGTCTGTCATGACCAGAAAGGTTTTTCCTCAAAAAGCATGCAGATAGAGAACAAACCCAGACTTGCTGGAGCCAGAGTAATCAAAATGTTATGTCAAAAAAAAAAAAAGCCAATATTACTTCTATGCGTGTGAGACTTTCAGGAGGATAACTTAGGACAAAATACCAGTGCACATGGAATTCTGATTGTCTGCAAAATGATTAATCACAAACTTTTATTGACAGATATATGTACACACAAGCACACATGTACATGCACACGCACACAGACACACACACACACACACACACACACACACAGCCTTGCACTGAGTGTATAATGGCCACTATCCATTCAAATGACTAGCTATTATCACACTGGGGTATTTTTCTATTTTTATATTGAATGTACTCATATAATTTCATTTTCATATGTCTTTTATAAATCCCCAAGAAGTTTTCTCTTGCCTCTCTTCTAGTTTAATTATCTTGATAATCTTTGATCATCTATATTTTTGTAATCAAGTTCTGAAAGGGGCCAGGATATTTCGACACTGGTAATGTTGCAAATGTTTTCACTCCAAACATTCTCTCTTCAGCCAGATTTGTCTCCGTGCTTTTCTCTGCTGGGGGCCCTCATTCCCATTCATTTAATAAATGCTGATTGAGCATTCACTACGTGCCAGGTACTATGTTAGATATTGTGAGTAGAGCAGTAAGACACACATCGCCTCTGCATCCACAGGGTCCACAAACCAGTGATTGTAAATAGACAAATGAGCCGATATTTACCAGACCTATATATAGGATTTATAAGTTATGGATGCACATAAAAGAGGTCTCTGACTCAGTCAATGAAAGTCAGAGAAGCTTCCTGGAAGGGATAATGTTTGGCTGAGTTTTCAGAACAAATAAGAGTTAGATATTTATTCCCATGGAAGGTGGGAAGGAATTGACAGAAGAAAAATCTTATGACAACATTATGTCAGATAGTCTGGTATTTTGGTACCTATGTAACCTGCCATCTTAAAAATGTGCCTCATTCTACTACAAAGATTTTCCTTACTTCTCTGAAACACAGTGTTCTTCTGTCCTCTAAATTCAGCCAAATATGTTGCCTGCATCTCTTTTTTGGCCTTTCTATACCATCATCAAAGTGTGGAATTCCTACTCACATGAATGAGGATCACATGTTTAGGATCACAGGCTCTGGGGTAAGATTGCCTGGCTTTGAATTCCAGCTGTGTGATCTTTCACTTAGTGTCTTCTCTAAAAGTTTCGGTTTCTTCATCTATAAAACATGATTAATAATACCTGCTTCACTAGATTGTGGCAAAGGTTAAGTGAACTAATAAATATAACAGTATATTTATTTATAGCAGTGCATGAGATATTATTAAGCATCATTATAAATGTTACCTATTACTAATAAGTGTGCACGGCATAGTTTCCCAACTAAATTGTAAATGTTTGGCAAGCAGA
Source organism: Cacajao melanocephalus (assembly GCA_963573385.1). Lineage (NCBI taxonomy): Eukaryota > Metazoa > Chordata > Mammalia > Primates > Pitheciidae > Cacajao > Cacajao melanocephalus. Next base: position 101,200 of record CAUYLG010055926.1, on the reverse strand, counting down.
GTCAAGTTTTAATTTAAAAACAACTAAGGGCTTAGACATAAAATCTCATTTAATTCCTTCAATAACACTGTGAGTTTGATATTATTTTTCCCTTATTTTTGGATGTGCAGACTGAGACTCAGAGATGTTAACTTATTGCCTAAGTTTGCCAGTAACTAAACAAGAGAATTTAATCTCATGTTCTTCTCACTGTCGAAAGAGAAGTTAAGAAAGTAACACAGTTTACTCTCTTAAGAGTGCTAAGTTTACTTCTCCTATTTCATTATGTCATACTATTTACTTCAAGAGAAGTAAATTGTGTTACTCAGGTGTTTTGTTTTTTGATTGCAAGTAACAGAATTGGAGTTTGCCTAACTTAAGCCAAAAGGAAGTGACTGGATGGGGCACCTGGCAGCACTGAGATTGATGTGGTAGCTAGAGGGCAAGGTCTGAGAAGTTAAGCTGAGTCTTCAGTAGCTCGGCCAGGTTAGTAAGCCACCATAGTCCCTAGTCAGGGTCTCGGACATTGAATTCTGCCATCACAGTCACTAAAGCAGATGCTAAGCAGTCCCTGCTTCTTTGTGGCTATGCTGTAATTTTATGTTGCAGGCATGCTGTTCCTTTAGAGGCTAGGTACCAGGGACACCAGATAGCTGACCTCTGGAGGCCCTTCCACCACAAGCCTGTGGTGCCAGATTCTCCACCAAAGGAAGAAGGTTCTGCAGCTAGGCCTCCAAGAGAAAGTTGACAACTATGCACTGATGATTATTCTTTAAGGGTTTCTGCTTTGTTTTGTTTAAGACAAGGTCTTACTCTGTAACCAGGCTGGAGTGCAAGGGTGCAACTGGCTCACTGCAATCTTGACCTCACAAGCTCAAGCCATCTTTCCACTCAGCCTCCTGAGTAGCTGGGACCACAGGCACACACCACCATGCCCAGTTATTTTTTAAGAAATTTTTCGTAAAGATGGGGTCTTACTAGGTTGCCCATGCTGGTCTTGAACTCCTGGGCTCAAGTGATCCTCTTGCCTCAGCCTCCCAAAGTGCTAAGATTATAGGCGTGAGCCACTTGCGCCTGGCCCTTTAAGGCTTTTGTTTTCTTTCATTTTTAAACTCTGCTAACTTTCCTTGATATCCAAAGCAATAAATATAGTACTTTTTAAACCTAGAAAATAGAGAGGCTGGCTTTATCTGTTCTGCCTGGCTGTGCCCAAATTCTGAGCCAGCTTAAGAGCAGAAAGGAAAGATACAGGTTGCAAGTATTGGATATATCTACTTAGGTTTATGGGAAATTGAGATGATACAGAACAAGCATAAAGACGAGGAGCAGGCTAGGATTCTAGTTACTATGACAACATTAAGGAGAAGTTCAAGTGTCATCAAAGTGACGAAGACAGGGAAACAAACACAGATATTATAAATCTAGGAAAGGATCCTAAGAGAGGTTGCGAAAACCAGACCAGTTTTATATAATACTTGGGAATAAGAGAAAAACAGAATATTAATATCTAATAACATTGGAGATTCTGATTTAGAGATCATAATAGAAACATCAGGACTGGTTATAGGAAAAGCTAGAGGGGGGCAAAGGAGAGACTTTAGGGCACAGTGCCAGAAAGCATTATTCTAAAAGGAAATTAAAAGTTCCAATTTCTCCCCCACACCAAAAAAAAATTAAAAGGCTGTTCAGTCTTCACATTTTCAAGCAAAACCACAAATTCCTGACTGAGTCACGTGAGCATCAATACCTTTCAGATTTCCTTTGATGCATGAATGTATATAATGGGGTGACCATCTTCTACTGGGGCTCATAGCTTCAACACAAAGAAGAAGGAAGAGAAAAGATAACAACCATGGCCAGAGTAGCAAAATTTAATAATAAAGATCTGTAAGATTTTCATCCAAATAATCCTTAGTGAGCGGTGTCTGTAATTAGACTAAGGTAGAATCAGAGTTTTCTACATGTGAATTGGGGAAAGTTTTAAAATAATTTTAGGTCGGGCGCAGTGGCTTACACTTTTAATCCCAGCACTTTGGGAGACTGAGGCAGCAGGACTGCCTGTGCCCAGAAGTTTAAGACCAGCCTGGGCAACATGATGAGACCTCATCTCACCAAAGAAATTTAAAAAAACTAGCCGGGCATGAAGGTGTGTACCTGTCATCTCAGTTATTCAGGAGGCTGAAGCAGGAGGACTGCTAGAGTCCAGGAGATCAAGGCTGCAGTGAGCCATATTTGTACTACCACACTGCAGCCTGGGCAACAAGAGACAGATCTTATCTCAAAAAATAATAATAAAATATTTTTAACTACCATTTACTGAGGATTTAATTGAATCCTCACAGTTATCTAAGGAGTGGGTAAAATTACTGTCTTCATTGTGTGGGTGAGGAAACGGAAGCATGTGGGTCTAGATAACCTGCCCAACCTCACATACAAACAAAGCTGGGACTTCAACTTGGCCCTATGGAACCCTTTGGCAGTTAGCTGATATCTGTTACAGATAACAGCGTACTGACAAAAAATCCCTTAAATTCTAAAGCAAATGTTGTTCAACATGGCAGGGGATCTGGAAGGAGGACTGTTCAGCAGCACGTGATGTCATCAAGAACTGTGGATTTCCACCTTTCTACTCTGCCATGGTGTTGGTGATGTCTCATGTTCAAGAGCATAGCACTAGCAGTCTCAGGCATCCTAGGAAGCCATGACCACATTTGTTTAAGAGGAGGGAGAGTGTTCTTCATAAATCTCTTTTTTTTTTTAATTTCTGAGAAAATCTTTCCTCCCAAGTAGGTTTATTTGCATGTGCCATTGGCTAGTATTAAGACACACATCTATGGCTAAATCCAGTCATCTTCCAAGATTATGGACTTAATATGATTGACTTACACCAATCATGATTCACTCTCTGAGATTGTTAAAGACGTCAATTTCCCTTAGCCAGCAAAAAAGAAGGTACACTGGGAGAGAGGTGGTGATGGCTGTTGGTAAGGCAAAAAAAAAAAAAAAATGTCTTCCACAAGTACTACAACCCACTTCTTGTTCTAGGAATTAATTTAGTTTTAATATGGCTGGTGGAAATGGAGGTTAGGAGAAGAGAGGAGTACAGACAAGAAGGAAGAAGAGAGAGGAAAATGTATTGCGCACTTCCATGAATTAATGTTAGCTCCATTTACATACTTCACAATGTGCTCTTCACATGGTACTTTTATTGTACCCATTTTCTGGAAGCTCTTTTAAGTCTTGCAAGTATAAAACAGACCAATATCAAAGGAAAACTGCCATCTTTTGGAAAACTTGTCTAATGCCTCTTTGCACCTCCGACCTTCTCAACTCAATGAATGAGCTAAGTCATTCATTCATTAGTTGTTTACACAGCCTGTTGTGCATTTGTCTATATTTTTCCTTCTTGGTATTCTCTGAGTAAGAGGAAACTTCTGTGACCTTCCACTGGACCCTTGCTTCCATATATCAGAGGCTAAGGCAATCACAGTCAGCACTGGTGGGAAACCAGAACAGAAAACACACACACACACACACACACACACACACACACGGAGGAATGAAACAAGGAACTCCAAAAGGGACTTCTAATATTTCACTGTTATTGAAAATTACACTTCATAAAAAGTCTTGTTCATTTAAAGTTTGGAGAGTGACAGAAAAATGGCTTTCATACTTAAGTCTGCTAAATGCATGATAAATCAAAAAAGATGGAACAAGGAGAAACTTCAAGAAAAACAAAACAGAAAATCAATGTGTAGTATAAATAACACTTCATTAGTGCTGTAGTGCCTTACAAAACAGTCTAAAAAATTCCACAGGGTAATCGTAGTGTAGAGCGCAGAAGAGAATAATTTACTATCGTTAGGGGTTTGTAATCCCTACAATGGAAAGGAGAATGTACGCATGTAACTCTTTAATGATAGTGGGTTTGTAGGCATAAATCCCTAAACGATGAGATGTGAATACATTTTATAAATTCAAGTTTCTTTTGGGGAAGAAAAAATCAGGCTGTCTAGTTTGACTGGCATGCTGACCTAAGTCAGTTACTGAACCACTGAGAGCTGTAGCCTTTGGGAGTGTGCTATGTTCCTTGTACGGTCTTAAGAGAGGCCAGGCTCAGGGGTTGAGCCTAGCGGGCTGGTCTCTCCCTCATCAGACACACATCAACACTATAAACACACAGTTTTTAGTTAGTGGCAGTCAATGCCAAAGGCCTGGCCACATGCCACACCATCTCAAGGCATTCTCAGCAAGAACTCAAATGTTTTCTGTAAGAAAAACTTTTTCTGTACTAAGTTTTCAACACTTCAGCTTAGTGTGAGACCGAAGCAGAACAAGGGATATGAAAAAATAATAGTTTTACACTCCAGCTTTGAAAGCCCCCTTTCCTTTGGTAGCAGAGTTTCTTTTCATTCAATTTAATTCTCAAACTCTCCACAACAAAATCTTCTCTGAAGCAAAGATCTAAAACTTATTAACACGGAAATCCAAATGAAAGACAATAGGTTAATCATTACTTCTCCCACAGGCGTTTTAAAAAATGATAATGTGGATCCAATCTTTCAGCTAAGCAAAATGAAGAAAAAGTTTTCAAAGCAGTGTTCCCCAGACAAGGACGCCTAGATGTTGGATGGGAAGTAAGGATTTCCCAGAGTCTAGATTGGACATTATGAAGGGATTACTAGAGTTTAACCAGGGAACTGTAAGAATTACGGTCAAGCAGAGAACAAAGCAGAAGATCAAATCTAAAGGGGAGACAACATAAATGTGAAGAAATAAGATTTCAGGTTAGACACCAGGAAGAAGGGGCCTAGGTTGGAAAGCAGGAACATGAGATGGGGTTTCCAGGACCACTGGTTCATAGGAACCTGTGAAAAATGCAGAGAAGGCCAGAAACCTGCAGTTATATCTTGCTGGTTACATGGGACAAGTTGGGTTAAAGCAGGAGTTCTTCATCTGGTGGGAGGGGTAGCCTGAGAGAGAGAACAGTGGTCCAAGGAGAGCCTTCAAGAGGTCAGGAAAACTCTAAACTCTTCTTTAAAACGTTGTATAAGAAGAAAACTTGAAGCTTTGATTAAATTCTCAAAGCAATATGTCACCCTAGAATGATTAAGTATAGCAGCCCAATGAAAGGCACCTTTGTGCACCCTGTGGATCCCATGGCAGTGGTGGTCATTTACTGTCAGTCATAGTTCAGCCTGGTTCCCACACTCTAATTCCATTTTCTTTAAGCACCTGCAGCAGGATTGGTAATCAACCCATCTGCATTCCCTTCTTCCAGCTAGTACCCCTGAAGGAGGAAACAATGGTTTTGCTTAACTGGACTCTTATGAAATGGCATCTCTCTCTCTCTCTCTGCCGCCCAGAAATGAGGCACCCTTCTCTGGAAGGGTAGGTTGTCCACAACAATATTGTCTTTGCTCTTCTAGCTGAACAGCTAGTCCATCTCAGTCCTTTGCCTTATAGATCTCTCGAGTATAAGCCAAATGTCAGTCCACTAAATATCTTGGGCTCCAATGGCCACATACCAAACTCTCCAAAGTGCCCCTGTCCTTAGGATGATGGTTGAAAGGGGGATGGGAATGAAATGCACAGTATATTAATAGCTCTTTTCAAAAGTATTTTAAAATTTTACACTCCCTGGGCACATGAACTTCAAGTGTTTTGTGCTCTCAAGTAGATGCCAGGCCAAAGCCTCAAAGCCTGTAATTAGCTACTTTCTTTGTAAACCCTACATTGATCATCTTAACTCAGGATGTGGGAAAAGTTGGAGCATATGTTTGGGGGCCAATGAGTAAAACTAAAAAATAGTTTGATTTTGGCAACTTCTTACTTACGGACATGTTAGGAGGTAGGAGGAGTATCCCGTGGCTATCAGCAGTTTCTACTGGAGACAAGCACCAACCTATCGAAGGACAAAACATAATATTTTGAGGAAATTGGTCCTGGAAGAACCATGGCCCCATCCGATTCTTTGAAAAATAGGCACACATTTACTTTACACTTGAAAAGGAAGCTTTTCTGCTCTAATTGTACTGTTTCATGTTGATAAACCTGTTTTTGAAGGGCACACGTTGCTTTCTTTATTGGGTGCTTACAGTGGCACCTTCCTGTTGATGGGGGCTGCACAGGGTAGGCAGAGGAGGTAAAGATTCAGAGGAGAGGCAGGGAGGAGGGGTTCCCAAATGTCTTGATATGAAAAATAGGAAACAGTTCTTTTTTGAAAACCTGTAAGCGAACCAGCAGTAGCAACAGCGATGAACTGTCATGCAGAAGACTGGCTGAGGTTTGGGTTATAAAACAATATTTGCCATCAAGACGGTTTTAGTATTCCAGCCTACAGCAGGAGTGGCTTGTGGCCAGGCTCAGCCTTGCTAGAGCAGCTCAGAGGGTTTTCTTAAAAGTTCCAAACTGTTTATAAAACAGACTCAAACACAGTGATATCTCACTTATCCAGTCCTTTATAAAACAGGTGTCCTACAGAAATGTATTTTTAGATGATATTTAGGTTTACGCTATAATTTAATAAAGCTTGAAAAATTTTTTTTGTTCATTTTTTTTCCTTATTTCAGTCTGATCCTTGTAACAACCCATAGAATACAGCATGGGAGGCTTTATTAATCTCACTGACTTGCCCACACAACACAGTAGCATCGTTGGTTTTTCCCTTGCTCCCTATGGCTAGGACTTCTGACCCCAGATATATCTCAGAAGCTTTTTCAATATATTAAAGACTGGATAATTTGTAAAATTCTACTAGTATTCACTCGTAGGAAAAAGAAGACTGCAACCAGAATTGAGTTAAATGTAATAAGGGTTTTAAGTATCTTTTTAATACTCAAAATATTTAGAATACCTTTAAATAGTGCTAAGTACTATTAGGTACTGTCAAAGAACAAAGGAAGATGCTGGACCTAAGGAATCTCTGGGATGAGGTCAGTGTGGTGGCTGGGATGGTACTGGGCTGGGTGGTAGGGAGTCTGGGAGGCAGGCTATTTCTAGAAGGACCACGGAGGAAGGAAAGACCAAAGCAGAGGCTAGATGGGGGTAGACATCAGCCAGAGACGGTGGGCAGAGTAGAATGGGGTCCTTAGCAAGACAATGTCTGACCTGGGCAAGGCAAGGTGAGATTACGTGTAGAGCCATCCACTGCTACCATGTTAGCAGTTTCTTCATGTATGGGATTATCCTGTCTAGTCTCAAAGGGACCAGTCCCAGTGTTTTAAGAGTTTTTAAGAGGGTAATAATGGAATGATAGGCATGGCCCCTAATGGATGTTTTATTTTCCTAAGTTTACACAGGAAACTCTTATTTCCTATGACTCTGTTACCAAGTTTCATCAGCTTTTGCAAAAATGAAATTTTTATCCTACTGGAATTTTTGGAGATCTCCCACTTTATAATATTTGTAATGCCCTTGTTAGGAAGTATGTGAATCCTATTCTATTAAATTTTTAAGGTTGAAGCTCAGATAATCCATTGCCCAGGGTCTTCTGCTAGAAGAAAGGAAGTACAGTATCAGACTTCAAAATCAGTGTTATCCCGAAGCTAAATATCTAATCAGAAGGAGAAATAGAAGCACCCTTTGACCACCAAACGAAGCCCCTTCCTTCACCCTTGGTATACTTCTCCCACTAGTAAAGCGATCCATTTCCGCCAGCTCCTTATACCTCTTTCCAGCCTTGCCTTCTGTGTCTTTCCATGGCTGCAGATTCTACTCTTGAACTAACTTGACTCAGGCAGTTCCAGGGTTGGTCAAAGGTGTTCCCACCATTTGTTCTGGGTTCCGAGCGCCTTCCTGCAGTTACTTCCTAGAGAGAGTGCAGCTTTGGGAGCCTGAGATTCTTGTTTTTGATCCTGAGTCTACACTAGCACCTCACTCTTCGTCACACCCTCCTAGCCCTTATACCCACCAGGAAATTTATTACTGACCCAGTCCACACTGGAGTTTTCGTCCTGGGGCCCCTTCTGAGAAGCTCTCTAGTTTTTCCAGGTCTTTTCTTCGGCTTCTGCCTTTTCCTTCTCTAGTCAGTAGGGTTCCTCCCCTGAACTCAACCCAGTGGCTAGGGCTGGGGTAGCTAAATACCCACCCTGGATATTGTCTGCAAGTCAGTCTGGCTTTCCAGGATCAGAGTATCGTCTGGGGCCAGGATTCCTTGCTGGGTCCTATTCACCTGCAAGACTCCTGCTCTGTCATGTTGGTTCCCAGTGCTAACCATGTGCCTGAAAATTGACTGAAGACCACAATAATATTTAGCCATGATGAGCCACCTCCCTTAGCCCTGCTGCTGTCAAATCATTATCTGTTCACTGCAACCCTGGTCCTTCTGATAGCTCCTACTATACTGGGCTACTTACAAATCCTGAGAGGAAACAATCTTTCTGGGTTATTTAAGCCCTCTCTCAAGTATCTTCTTTAAAAGTAGAAAGACAGGAAAATGTAAAATAGTGTTGCCTTAATGTTGATTAACATATCAGATTAACTTTCAGTGGAAAAATACAGGCAACATGAAAGTGTCATAAGAAAGTTGAATCTATTGGGTTTGTGTTGGGGGTAGAAAGAAATCTGAAAAGATGAAAAACTGCAAGTACAGATTAGCTTTTCTCAATTTTGCCAACACTGGCATGAGGCTGTTAGAATACTGCCTAACAAATGTATGAAACCAGATAAATATTTCTCTTGTTGGTTAACTTGGTTCTGGAAATTCTAAAAGGTAGCTTTCAAATAAAGCACAACTAACACTCCAAATTCAGTCATTTTGAAACATTTTGTTTCTGGAATCATTAAATAATTATATGATACTTTTAATGCAAGTTTTTGATATATATTTCTGTACCCCAAACTAAAAACTACTTTAGAAAAAGGATAATTTCATAAAGTTTTGCATCTTAAGAACTTTTGAATTGGATAAAACAATTTATGTTGAAAAATAGAATATTTTTGTTTTCTGGTTCTATTCTTTACTTTGTTTTTTAGTTTTTCCCTTCCCTTCTCTTTCCCCTATCCATTTTATAGCTCCTTGCTTATATTTTTAATCCACTTATAGCACATAGTTCTGTGATTTGAACACAGTAGGTGCTGAGTAGTGTTTGTGAAACTGAATTTAAGTCAACATCACCACATATGGGCCCATTTTACCTACAATTTTAGGGCAAGGTTGACTTTTTGTCTTTCTGTTGAGTGACGAAAGCAAGTTAGCAGGAGGTAGCAACTTTTTATACCCTGGAATCACTTTTATTATTTATTTACTATTTGTAGTACAAACATGTTTCAAGGAACTTAAGCGGCTAGAATGTACTTTTCTACTTAAATTCAATTTCTCTATTTAGGCAACTTATATCTGATACAGTTTGGCAAAATTCAGAAACTAGTAAGAAAAAAATGACTGCAACTATTCTTGGGCTAGAAGAGAACAGAGATGAGAAATATTTATTAAATCCGTTCATGCTTTCCAGACCCATAACTGTTTCCAGAACCAATTCAAACTAATTTTGTGTCTTGCACCATTTTATTTTGGGTTTACTGAACTTCAGTGCCACAGGAAGGGGAACGGGTTTGGCAACACATTCCAGACCATTCTTTTTTCTGCTCTGTTATCCCATCTTCCTCCTAAATGGTTTGGGTCTTGGCAAAACCAAAAAGTGTTTTGCTCTAGTGCTTTTAATTTTTTGTGTGTTTAATTTTTAACTAAGTGCGCATTTCAAGGAAAATGTAACCCAGCTGTTTTTTATTCTTTTAAACAACAAAATAGTACAAGAAGACTTGAGCCCCTTAAACAAAAGAACGTCTTCCTTTCTTTGAACCAAAAATACAAGTTTTGCCAAAAGGGAAGAGTTGGAACCAAGAAAGGCTGGGATTTGATTTAATTTAAACTTAGAATTTATAAGTGAGAGAATGATTGCAGCCTTGGCAGAATGTAGGAATTTCCAGGTAACTGAAATTTAACTCTTTTATTTATGAGCCCTGACCGCATTTATTAGTGGTACTTCTATATTCTCTTCCCTGAGGATTTCTTGGAAGGGAAAGTAGTGTCTATGTGTGTGAAGATTTTGGAAAGTGGGACAATGGGTAGGAGGTTGTAATAGGAGGAACAGTAATCCTACATACCCAGCAGCACTTAAAAAATAAAAGTAAAATGAACTCTGAAACCTCAATATTTATAAAAAATGACTCCTTAAATTATTTACAGGTAATTTACTAAATGATTATTATTTTTAATAAAAATAGAAGAAGGAGAGATATTTAACTTTCAAGAGAGAACATTTCCTAATTCTGGAAAGATCTATTTGCGATCCAGTAATTCATATTTTAATCACAAACTTTTATGTACTCACTAAAACAGATTACTAAAGTTCCTCCTTTTGGCAAAATTTTCTTTTCCTAATTAGATGTCACCCAGTAATTGGAAGTAACAAAAATGTATTTCTCTGAAGATGTTTTACAATGCAAACCTTTCACTAATGGAGAACAAACTTTCTCCATTTTCGATTGCCCTGAATTAAAGTTTGTTGGCACTTAAGAAGAGATTATTTTTACAGATTTTTCTATTAAAAAAGATCAATTGTTCACATGATAAAACTAGACATCAGTAAGAATTATGTTGATACTGTAGCAAATTTGGCCAAGGCACATTATTTCCTAGTGACATAATGTAAGGATGCTTAAAAGTGATATCACTTTCTATTTTTAGAATACTTTGCATTTGTTATCTCTAATGTTCTTTTGGCATTGGTCTAGTAATGTTTTATACTTGTTTCTTTTAAACTTTTTATTCTAAATGAGGTTCAGTTTAACATACATGTACTAAGAGCCTACTACGTGTCTGGTGCTGTTAGGGCTCCAGAGAATCAAATACACACACACAAAAATCCATTCTTAATTGATAATCTCACTGTGGCCTGGCTACAGGGTAGCAGAGGGGGTGGGTGTGAGGGCAAGAAAGAGGCTGAACATCATGAAGAGGACAAATGCAATTTCAGAAGGTGGAGAAGAATTTGGGCCCCTAACTCATCGGAGCTTTATAGGAAGCAGAACATAAAAGTTCTTGTTCAGGTGAGAAATAGCTCCTAGGGGCACATGGTTTGCAAAGGGGACGGTGCCTATGTGCAGGGAAAAAGTTGGTGCTTCTGGGTGGCTATAGCTCACACTTGGGCTGTTTGCCTGGAAAGGGCGGCAAGGACTGGATTTCAGGCCTCATTTACTTTGCCTGGTGAACTAACGTAACTACTGCATTGACTGAGGAGAGAAGGGGAATCTGGAGAACACTCATGTCTGATAAAAAGCTCTAAGAGGTTGTTGTGGGGTTTATGATTTAAACCCCCAACGTAATCTATCTTACAAAAATTCACCAAAATCTCTATTGCTCAAGAATGCTTTTGGTGCTTTTTTCTTCTTTTCCTGGGGGATATTTCTTAAGTAATACTGAAGTAGTATTGAAATCTGCATCAAAATCGATTTGAGGTGTCAACAGAGGATAGAAGACATCTGAATCACAAAGATAACTAAGTCACATTCCTGCCTTGGAGTAGCTCAGTGACTAATGGAGACAGATGGACAACCTAGACAGGTAATTGGAATACAGTCTGGTAAACTCAAATATCATATATGCAGAGAGTATGTTGTCTCAAAGAGCAGGGGCCGGATCTAAGCTGTGTCCTGGACAACACCTAGCAACATTCACGTATGTGGTAACTACTTGCAGAATCAAATTGAAGAAAGAGTGCAGCTCTGGATCTATTTACTAATCTACGTTTCTCACCTTCAAACATTTTTCTTAAAGTAAATCAGTTATAATTTACTGACTTTTCCTCAGAAGGAAACAACGTTTGAGAAAGAATGATTGGGCAACTTCGAGGCATTTTTTGAAAATCATGTGTGTTTTCACTTCCTATTTCCTTATTGCTTAGAAAACAAATACATGAATGAAATTCAAGTTCAATAGCTTGTACAGATTTTTCTTAAACTAGTAATAGAAAGCACCAAGAATCCTGATGCTTTGCATTGTAAGAAATTTGAACCGGTCTGGGCATTTATTTTCATGGTAATGAATGTGTAGCAAAAGAAAAAGAAGAAAAAAAAAACTATGAAAACATGAACTCATCATCCTTTCAGTCCAGGGTGAGAGCCCTTAGAATGGCTTAGTAACAATATAGTGAAGGACAGAACCTGTTACAAAAAGACTAGGGGTGTTAGGACCACACAAGAAAAGAGCAGGTTGGGTCCTGCAGAGTGGCTCATACCTATAATTCCAACACTTTGGGAGGCCAAGGCAGGAGGATTGCTTGGGGTCTGGAGTTTGAGACAAGCCTAGGCAACATAAAAAGATCCTGTCTCTACAAAATATACAAAATTAGTTGAATGTCGTGGTGTGTGCTTGTAGTCCCAGCTACTTGGGAAGTTGAAATGAGATCAAGTCTGCATTAAACCGTGATCATGCCATTGCACTCCAGCCTAGGCAACAGAGTGAGACTCTGTCTCAAAAACAAAACAAACAGGAAAAAAAAAAAAAAAAAAAGGAAAGAGCAGATTGGTGAGAACTGGCTTGGGCAAAAAGAAAAGAATGTGGAAAACATAGAAACCTCAGGCTATCTGACCACATTATATTGCGGAAAACATGGAAAGGCTGGAAAGGGCTTGCATCCAAAAAGTCCTTCTAAAATGTCATCCTTATAATTACAGTGCCCTGTGAGACTCTATGGTTTTTCTTTGTATCTTGGAGTTTTTGTATTAAAATTCTAGTACCCTTGGTTTTTATAATTTTTGTTTACCATCATTTGTCAATAACTAAGTATTGCTTTTTACCTATGACAACACTTTGAAAAGGCACAGACACTTCTCAAAAGAAGACATTTATGCAGCCAACAAATGTATGAGAAAAAGCTCATCATCACTGGTCATCAGAGAAATGCAAATCAAAACCACATTGAGATACCATCTCACACCAGTTAGAATGGCGATCATTAAAAAATCTGGAGACAACAGATGCTGGAGAGGATGTGGAGAAATACGAACACTTTTACACTGTTGGTGGGAGTGTAAATTAGTTCGACCATTGTGGAAGACAATGTGGTGATTCCTCAAGGACCTAGAAATAGAAATTCCATTTGACCCAGCAATCCCATTACTGGGTATATATCCAAAGGATTATAAATAATTCTGTTATAAAGACACATGCACATGTATGTTCACTGCGGCACTGTTTACAGTAGCAAAGACCTGGAACGAACCCAAATGCCCATCGATAATAGACTGGACAAGGAAAATGTGGCACATATATACCCTGGAATACTACGCAGTCATAAAAGGGTGAGTTCATGTCCTTTGCAGGAACATGGATGAAGCTGGAAACTATCATTCTCAATAAACTGACACAAGCACAGAAAACCAAACACTGCATGTTCTCACTCATAAGTGGGTGTTGAACAATGAGAACACATGGACACAGGGAGGGGAACATCATACACTGGGCCTGTCGAAGGGTCGGGGGATAGGGGAGGGATAGCAGGGGATGGGGGTTAGGGGAGGGATAGCATTAGGAGAAATACCTAATGTAGATGACAGGGTAATGGACGCAGCAAACCACCATGGCACATGTATACCTATGTAACAAACCTGCACGTTCTGCACATGTACCCCAGAACTTAAAATATAATTAAAAGAAAAGAAAAGACAAATCTGTGTGGAGTCAGAAAGTAGGTGCTCCTGACTAGATAAAAAGACCCAGGAGGAAAAGTGGGAAGGTGCTAGAGGAAACCTATGGTTGCTCCACAAATTTGTCCATGGGCAGCCTTACCCTGCAAAGCAGACATTGTCCTTAGGACCTAACACTTTGGTAATCAAGATTTAAACTCATCCACCTTCTTGCTTGCTTGGAAAGAAGGAAGAGAATGCATATACATTCAATATCTGTGAATTATTAGATGTTTTCACAAATTATTTTTTATGTATTTCTCATAATGGTTGCATGGCATATCAGTTATCATTTCTATAGCTAATGAAAAACAGAGTTGGAATTCAAAACCAGAATTCTAGCTATAAGTCCAATTCTTTTTTCGGTATTCAAGATGATTGTTCATTTCCCGTCTCTACTTGTTTATTTGTTCTAACTATCCCACTATTGGCATTTTGGATATTCTTAGTCACATTTTCTCAGAACAACTCCCTGAATTGGGTACTACTGTCTCAATTTATAGATGAGGTAATAGAGGCACAAACAGATGAGGCAACAAGCCAGTGTCGCAGAGGTAGATAACAGTGCAGCCAGGATGCCGTCTCAGGCACGCAGCCATGCTCTGAGCCACCCCTGGGACTTTTTCTGCCTCTTAGTTTCCAGGAGGCCATCCCATTTTGACTGTGACCTCCCTAGCATCCTGAGGACCCACTGGCTTATTTGTTGTCAGCACAGGCTTGAGAAAAACATCCAATGACCTTGGTACTGAGATGATCTACAAGCAGAGATGCAAAACTTGGCCATTGCCAAGGTCTTCTTCAGTAAGGCCAGATTAGTGATGGGAAAACTGAAGAGTCTTGTCTGGTGTCTAGTTCCTGTGACTGCTTTCATCCTGGTGCTGTCCAAGACCAATTTGGAATTTACAGAAAGAACTAATGGGAACCAGAGTAATTGGAAACATTCTGAAGAGAAAAGCTGGCAAATTCAGACTTCTAATTTTTTTCTAATGAAAAAACTATAAAGGAAATATGTCAGGGAGTGAATACTGCCGTCTCCCCTCCACCTCTAGTGGAAAGCAATCAGGTAAGCAACAGGATACAGGGTGTCCTAGCAGAGTCTCTCATAAGTCTACTCCTCACTTGAGTGTAAATCATTCTCCAATTGTAGATCAGACATAAATCATTCTGAAACCACGGTGCTCACTAAATGTTATTGTGTTATTGAGACATAAATCCTATGTCAGCTCGATGAAATGTGTATGGCCATCACATTAAACAAGTCAAGGCAACTACTTAATGATTTCCAAACATTCTATTATTAAAGTTCAGGCAAGAGGTTTGAGAGAAAAGCCATGTTAAATGGACTTTAAACAGCCATTTCTCACATTTGTTTGATGAACAATAGCTGTAAGGAGTGCCCCAACTCTGAACTCCATCTCAGGAGAAGGGCTTAGAATGGGCAACATAGGTCATCAAGAGGAAGCAGCCCTGAGTTTTGGGAGCCCCCTTTGATCTTTGCAACCTCTCAGTATGTAAAGCACTGGGTTGATGTTCATCTCAAGCATCTCTATTTTAACCTGTCTCTAGAGCACCTTCTACAGAATGGAGAATGATAAGAACTTATTTTGTTCAATAGTTGTGATACCAGTTATCTGCTAACAGCTCCAATATATGTAAATTAAGTAGAACATCTTATATTTGGACAGTTCCTTAGAATTTCTGAGAATTTCCCCATGCATTTGATCTACATCCTCTTTCCCTTTTCCCTGCTACTCTATAGAAACAATTGAAATGATCAAAAAAATAACTTTTCCACCATCTTGCATCTACACTACAAATTTATCTGCATCTTCTTTTCCACCCATGATGGCAGCATGGGAGAAATGTTCTTCCGTTGACCCACAACGAGTCATTCCACCTATCCTGGAGTTTCATCCATTTTTTCCCTCCCCCCTACACCCGCCACAGGGAGTTTGCAGTACTGAATTTTTTCTCATCCTTGCTCGATTTGCAACCTTTTCTTTTTTTTACTGATCCCTTTTCATTACCATTTAAACAGGCTCAAGTCCTCCACGTACTTAAATAAACAAATAAGCCTCTGTCAAACTCCACCCTCATCTTCTGCCTTATTTGTATCCTTCTTTCACTGCTAAACTTTTGTAAAATAGATTATGTATAGTTGTAAATACAGGGTACACATGGCATTTTTATACATGCATACAAAGTGTAATGATCAAATCAGGGTAGCTGAGATATCCATTACCTCAAATATTTATCACTTTTTTGTGTTGGGAACATTCCAAATCTTCTCTTTTACTTATTTTTGGAAATACACAATAAGTTATTTGTAACTATAGTCACCCTAAGCTTACTCTTCACTTTCATTTAATCCTCAAGCTATGACAGTATGGCTTCTGCTGCTACTGGAACTGATCTTGCCAAAGTCACTGGGTAGGTTAGAAGTCTGGCTATAAGTACAAGAAAATCCAAGTCAAACTGGATTTAATTATGAAGGAAATTTTGGCTCACTTAATTGGAATACCATGGGTAGAACACTAATCAGATATCCTTCCACCCTGTAGCTCCAGGTCTGGTCTCCTACATGAATCAACTGGGCACCAGATGGCTGCAGGTGGTCCAGACTTCACTTTGACACACAAGCAGTATTCAGAAGACAGAAAGCCATCCCTTCTAATGGGTCTTTTGGAAGCACAGAAACTTTTTTTTACCAAGTCTCAGAAATTTCCTTTCACATTTTCTTGGTGTGAATTATGTGTTATGTGCCACTTCCTGAAACAATTCTTAAGGCCAGAGGGGTGCCATGCAAGTGTCTCAATTACAAACATTAAAATTTCTCATATATCAGTGATTCTCAACCAGGAGTGATTTTATCCCCGAGGGTACATTTGGCTTTCTTTGGAGTCATTTTTTACTGTTATAACTAGGAGGGGGGTAGTAATGGCATCTAGTGGGTAGAGGTTAGAGATACTGCAAAACATCATACTATGCACAGTATATCCCCCTACAAGAAAGAATTACTAACCTAAATATCAATAGTATCATCATTCTTTGTTATCTCCCACATCCCATGAATCCTAGCCTCTGTGAATGCTAACTCTCACTTTCCTACTTAAAGTAACTATCATTTTTTACTTGTATCATTTTTCTAACTGGGATGTGCAATTTTGCTGCCATTCAATTCACTTTGCACAATGCATTCTATATCAATTAAGGTCTGGCTATTTAAGAAATAAAATAAAAATAAGATAGAAATTTATTTTTCTCTCATGCAAAAGAAGTCTGAAGTTAGGTGGGTCCAGGGTTAAAAGTAGAGTTCCTTGGCACGGACCAAAGCTTGTTCTATCTTGCTACTTTGCTATCGTCAGCATGTGAATTTTTCTATGTGTTCCGAAACATTTGATTGAACAATGGCAGTCACAACCATTGTGTCAACTAGCAGGATGGGGAAAATGACAAAGAAGGGGTAACTTCCTAGAAGTTAAACATATGTATCTTCTGCTTACAGCTCATCAGATATTACTTAGTCCTACTGCCAAACTTATCTATGAAAGACTGGCAGATGTGGGGCTTATTTCAAGTACCCATGATTTAACTAAAAATAACTAGTTCTACTGTTAAAAAAGTATGAGAAAAAGGCATGTTGTGTAACAACCAAATAGTCTGCCAGAAAGTCAGAGTCATCTTTCTAAAGACAAAAAATTATAATGCAATTGCTGCTTAAAATCCTTTTTAGATGACTCTATATGCCAAATAGAATAAATTTTGAACTCCCGAATAAAGGAGTTTAAAATGCTTATTACAGCTGGGTGTGGTGGTTCATGTCTGCAATCTTAGGCAGAGGTGGGTGGATTGTTTGAGCCCAGGTGTTCAAGACCAACTTGACCAACAGGGTGAAACCCTGTCTCTACAAAAAATACAAAAAAAGCCAGGCATAGTGGTGTGTGCCTGTAGCTGCAGTTACCTGGGAGGCTGAGGTGGGAGGATCACGTAAGCCAAGGCACTCCAGTCTGGGTGACAGAATGAGACCCTATGTCTGAAAAAAGAAAGAAAGAAAACTGCTTATTACTCTTTGATCTGTGCTGAACTTCTCTGGTCTTGTCTTTTAATGATTTCCCCAAACTAATGCTACCTTCTCAAATGCAGTTATATTGGACTTATTAACAGGTTCCTAAACTACTCTTTCTTTCTGTCTTTCTGTTGGGAAAAGCTGCAAAGGAGAAAAGACTTACAGAGTGCCTAAATAAATTGGTTAAGAGTAACATATAAACAAGGAACAGCAAACTGCAGAAGGCTGCAGGAGGCCTCTGAGGAGGAAGGCTTTTCCATGCCTCATGTTCCCGTGCAGGGTGACCTCGGCTCTCTTACCATAAACATTGTGCTCAAGGATGTAAAACCCCTTTGTAGCACTATGAGGTAGCCAGACTTGTAGGCTCCTTGTAAGGCCCGCGTTCCATCAGCTGCACATAGACAATAAGCTAGAGATAACCACATGTTCTTGTTTTGTGAAACTCCCAAACCACCACTGTTATCAATCCTTAGGATGATACACCAGTTCCGGCTCACTGATTCACTTCCGGCTCACTGATTCACTTCCGGCTCACTGATTCACTCCACCATCACTCCACCCATACCCTACAGATCAAAGTAATTGCAATCAATCAATAGTGTGGATGATCAGAGCTCAGGGCCTTCACTGTTTCCTCCAGAGTAATAAAGTGATGGCCCCCGGTCCCACTTTTTCTCTTAATCTGCCTTTTTCTCATTCTTTTGTCGCCACTGAACTCGGTGATGTAGGGCTGACTCCCTACATTCTGGTGCCCAATGTGGGGCTCACGGATCTCTGTGTGGGGCTCATGGCTTCCCTGCATCTCTCTCTATGCCCCATTCTTTGCCTGAATTGCCCTTCCTTCACCTACTTAACTTCTGCTCCTAGTTTCTCTCTTTTCTCAGATCAGATGTTATTTTCTCTGGGACTCCTTTCTGGATACACCATGATTTAGTGAGGAGGCTCTCTTCTGTTTTCCCACAGCCTAAAATGCTCAGCCCTGTTTGAACAATGTTTTATCATTGTCACTTTCCTTCTTGCATTGGCCCTTTAAGCTGTGATTCTTTAGGGCAAAGATTGTGTCATAATACACAGTAAGCACTTAGTAATACTTGAATAAATAACTGCATTACGTCATTTGGCTCTCAGAAACACCCTTAGAGGTAAGCAACCTTATTTATTTTTACAAATCAATTAACTAAAGTTAAGGAAATTTATGTGTGCCCAAGGCCATAACACCAGCAAGGGGTAGAACTTGGGCACTTCCAATTCTGACTTCCAATCTGGTTCTCACTTTACAATACCACAGGTTTATTAGTATTATTTTTTAACCTATCCTCTCTTACGCTTACACTGTAATGTTGACTTTGTGTTCATGACTATTTGGTAGTAGCACCCACTTGCCACTTTCAATTCATTCCAAGTTGTTATGCATCTTTAAACTGTTTTCTGTTCAGTATTTTATATGAAGATGTTATAAATCTCTCTCCATGTATGCCTTTGGCTTGAAAGTATTTAAGACCAAAAAACATCATTGGTTCCCTATCCGATAGCCAATCTTCCTCTTTGGCTTTACTAAAAATACAGTTCCTTTTGTTTAGATATTTGGTGGCCTTGTGTTTTAGAGAAAGCTGAGCTTCCCTGACCCAAAAGGGAATCTGTATTAGTCTAAGATAGTAATCCTATTCCCCTAAGACCTCATTTAGGAACGGACATGTAAAACCAATTTTGCTGGTAATACTTAAGGGAAAGTATACTATGGTGCATCCTCTTTTTTTAAAAAGGACACAGTGAGAGCTTGTGGCATGTCTGTCTCCATGCTGTCATCAGCATTTCATCTTTTAATCTGCTTTGACCATCTTGGGTCCACAAGGAGTGTCAGTATGCTGAGATGGCAGAGGGGAGAGACAGATGCATCTGGTTCCTGATGGCATCCCTGAGTTTTGAATAGGTCAACTTCAGAACTGTCCTACCTTACGATTTCCTGTCATGTGAGAACTTCAACATTACTTAACATTTAAGCCACTCATAGTTGCATTTTTTCTGCTTCTTGCAACCAAAAGCATCCTAAATAGAATACCAACCTGGAATTGCATTGGGGAACTCATCAAAATGAGCTCTACACTGACCTTGGTGTAAAGAAAATCACATTGCTTGATGGTTCTCTTTCCTAAGGCTGGATCTAAAAATAACAGTGTTGCTCTTACGTTAAATGCCTAATACGTATTACTGATATATGAAATATATTAGATAATCTCTAAATTGTGTAAACCTGAATCCAGCTCCCAAGAAACCTGCTCCACACTGCTGTGACACAGCATGACCTTTCTCAGGATTTTTCATTCTGAGACTTTAGTTTTCTTCTCTCCAGTCTTTTATACACAGATAATATATGTCTTTGCCTTGAAAATATTAAAGACCTTGGAGGATAATTCTTTGGGTCACTGACTTTCTAAAACATATATATTCCTTTAAAGTAAAAACCTGCTGTGAAAAAGGTCTTTCACACCCCATTTCCCATCCGAACTCTAACTCATTTTAGCCTGCTTCACCTCTTCCTCTGGGAAATATGAGACACACTGTGTTTGGAAATAGTTTTGGCTTGTGAAAGGGAAGCCCATTAGTCATATTTTCAGGTGTAAGTCCTAAATTATGTATTTAAAATAAAATATATCCTCTTCTCTGGGGAAGTATGCATAGCATGACATATGAATCTGAAATGGCCTGTAGGTTTTACTTAGCTAAGGAGTGACACATACTTGTATGACTTTTTTTTTTGCATCTCCTCTGCCTATGACAGTAAGAAGAAATCACCTGAGAAGATGAGGATATTCTGGGTCCTAAATAGTTCCTGGATATCATTCAGTCTAACACCTTCATTTTACAGGCACTACTTCTGGAATAATAGCTGATAAAGTCAACAAAGAAAGAATCCTTTAGAATTTCTGATGTTGCTCCTATAGGAATAGTTAGAGTTTACTCTGTGCAGCTCTGGAGTGAGAAAGAAAGAGAGGCAGTAAATTTGTTGGACTGCCTAAATCAGGTGATAAAGAGATGTTATTGTGGGAGGGATAGGGTAATGATATGGAAAGGAGGAAGACAAAGAAACACAATAGATTCTATAAAGTTCAAGTGGTTGAGGGCATGGGTTCCATGTACATGAAGGTGCACTTGGGTTTGAAGTCCAGTCCTCCATTTGGCAACTGTGTGTCTGTATTAGTCTACAGGCATGGCTTCTATAACAAAGGGATTCAAAATATCAGTGCCTTAAACAAGTTAGAAATTAATTTATATAACATGTAAAATTCTGGGTGAGGTGCTTTGGACTGTTAATTCCAGGTAGATGGTCCAGAGCTCTTATGAAAGCTCCACCAGTATCAGGAATGCAGGATCTTTTTTTCAAATCAAATAGCCTTTCTGCCCTCAACATACTGTTTCCAACTCTTGGTCCAAGAAAGCTGCTCCAGTTCACGCTATCGTGTCTGCATTCTAGACAGTGGAAGTGAGAAGAAAGGGAAGGCATATCTCTACCATTAAAGGGCATGACCAAGAAGTTGTATTCATCATTTCTGGTCATAGCCATCAATCAGCACTTGATCACATGGCTCTCCTTTGCTGAAATGGAGTCTGAGAAGTATAGCCTTAGCTGGATAGCAATGTGCCAGTAAAATGCATAATGCCACAGATAGGGAAATAAGTCCAGGAGAGATCTGTCTATGCCACAATGATGTAGGCAAGTTACTTAATTCCATACATTAGTTTTCCCATATGTAAAATGAGAATAACAATAGTTCTTACCTGTATCAGATATGATTGTACTCTGTTGTTAGTTACACAGAACCTGACAAAGCATAGCTATAAAGCAAGGTTTCTGAACTTCAGCACTACGGACATTTTGAATGAGATAATTCCTTGCTGTGAGAGGCTGTCCTGTGCATTGTGAAACGTTTAGCATCATTCTTGGCCTCTGCACACTAGATGCCAGTAGTAGTCCCCTCATTGTACAAACCAAAAATGTCTCATGGAAATGTATTTTTTGGGGAAAAGAGTCCCTGACTGAGAACCACTCTACAGAGAAAAGGGGGTTGAGTTGTGTTTTTCTCCCTCCACTTAAGATATCTGAACAAAAGCAATCCAGGGTAGTATGGTCACTTAAATATGATTCAGTGATGATTTAAGGAGGAAGACTCTCCATTTTCCTGCTCCACCATTCTTGGCACATGGCTTTTGTCCATAGAGTTGTTGCTTATCATGGTCTGACCCCAATCTGGTTTTCTATCCTAGAGAACTGACATAGCCCTACTCAAATGTCCATTAAGAGCAGCAAGGCTTTTGTCTTTGTACTCCCATCATGTAGCACAGTGCCTTGCATTAATATACATGTGTGCAGTGCAAAAAGTTATGACCTGAAAGTGCTATTTGTGGCCTTGTATCAATCAGGATTATTAGTTACAAAGGAAATAAAAGTCATTCTTTGTAAATATTAGAGGAGATAGGGCACTCGCAGAGACTTTAGGAGGGCTGAAGAGCCAAACTAGGAGCATAGCAGCCTGGCCACGAACCATGCCCAACCATGCTACAGATCTGTTTTAGCAAAGTAGTGCTGCTGCCACCTCTCAACACCACCACCACAGTGTCTACCCATGATGAGCAATAAGATGCCAGAATGTCTTCCCTTGCTAGCACCAAAGAGGCAGATACCACCATCCATGTGTCCACCAAGGTGCTCAATTTCTCCTGCATACTCTTTCTCACATTGCTCACTTAATTTTATGTGTAAACTTCACTGGGCTATGAGTGCTCCATCATTTGGTGGAACATTATTTGGGAATGTCTGTGAGGGTTTTCTAGATGGGATTAACATTTGAATTAATAGACTGAGTAAAGGAGATCCCCTTCCCCAATGTGGGTGGGCCTCATCCCATCAGATGAAGGCTTGAATAGAACAAAAACTTACCCTCCCAGGAGTAAGGAGGAATTCATACTACTTCCTACCTGACTGCTTTTGAACTGAGCCATAGGTTTGTTTTTTTTTTTTACTTTCTGCTTTCCCACTCATACTGAAATATTGGCTTTTCGTAGGTCTCCAGCCAGCCAGCATTCAGACTGAAACCATATCGTCAGCTCTCCTGGGTGTCCAGCTTGCTGACTGCAGATTTTGGAACTTGTCAGCCTTCATAATTACATGAGCCAATTCCATTCATTCATTCATTCATTCATTCATTTGAGATGGAGTCTTATTCTGTCACCCAGGCTGGAGTGCAATGGTGTGATCTTGGCTCACTGCAGCCTCCACCTCCCAGGTTCAAGCAATTCTCCCACCTCAGCCTACCAAGTAACTGGGATTATAGGTGTATGCCACCATGACCAGCTAATTTTTGTATTTTTAGTAGAGACAGGTTTCACCATGTTGGCCAGGCTGGTCTTGAACTCCTGACCTCAAGTGGTCTGCTCAGCTTGTCCTCCCAAAGTACTGGGATTATAGGCATGAGCCACCGTGCCCTGCTGCCAATTCCTTATAATAAATCTCTGTCTCTTTTTAAAAATATATATTACATACATATGTGTATGTATGTATACATATATGTACTATTGTTTCTGTTTCTCTGAAAAGCTCTAATACACTCACCCAATTAAAATCTCAAATGGGTATATCTGAGTGATTAACCAGGTCACATGTCTACAGCCTAGCTGCAAGTGAACTAAGAAAATGAATGTTCTGACATCTTCCTGTGAAAGGCAAGATGAACACAGTGGAGAACTATTAAAATACAGGGATGGTGTCAAGATGTTGGAGGCTACAAATGACAAATGTTTTTCTCATAATTGGCCTTGTTCCTTAGAAGAAAATCTATGTAGAGACACACTGAATGTGGCCCACTCATTATTCTGAATGTCACCCTGGTTTGTGTGAAAAGGAAAGAATCAAAAAGAATTTTTCTTCCCTCCCTACAGCTGGAAGAAGAACTTGTCTTTGCCATCAGTTCCTTTTCATTTCATCTGAGTCACACCCTGGTGCTCCTGTGTTGCCCTCTCCCTCTGTCTCTCTTTCTCCCCTATTCCTTTCTTTTCTTCCTTATTTTCTTTTATAGATTTTTTTTTTATTTCAGGTGCATTGATGCGTACAAACATAAAAACATCTGTTGGCTGAGTGTGGTGGCTCATGACTATAATCCCAGCAGTTTGGGAGGCTGAGGTGGGCAGATCACTTGAGCCCAGGAGTTGAGACCAGCCTGGGCAACATGGTAAAATTCCATCTCTACAAAAAATACAAAAATTAGCCAGGCCTCGTGGCAGGTGCCTGTAGTCAAGCTACTTGGGAGGCTGAGGTGAAAGGAACACTTGAGCCTGGAAGGTGGAGTTTGCAGTGAGCCAAGATTCTGCCACCTCCAGCCTGGGCCATAGAGTAAGACTCCGTTTCAAAAAAAAAAAAAATGTTCATTGCTTTTCTCAGTTCATGGTACTTTATCACCATGAGTCTATTCATGGATCTTTTCTTGTTTTGTTTATTGTTTGTTTATTCATTCCCTTAAAAAGTTTTTATCTTTTAAAAACTTCTTTTTCCTAGCTGGGTGCAGAGGTGCACACCTATAATCCCAGCACTTTGGGAGGCCAAGGTGGGTGGATCACCTGAGGTCAACAGTTTTGACCAACTTGATAACATGGTGAAACCCCATCTCTACTAAATACAATAAAAGTAGCCAGGCATGGTGGCACATACCTTTAATCCGAGCTACTTGGGAGGCTGAGAGAGGAGAATCGTTTGTACCTGGGAGGCAGAGGTTGCATGAAAATGGACTAATACAGCATGTATTTTTAATTTATCTAAATGGTATTGGGATCATTTTTATATCACATGTTGTTTCTCTTTTTTTTTTTTTTCAGTAAGTGATATCTATCTGTTGAAGCTGCTTTCTGTGCATCTACTTAGTTACCTCTAACTGCTGCATGGTTTGCATTCAGCACATTTTACCAACCATCTTCCGGAAATGGATGCCTACAGGGTTTTGAGCTTCTCATCATCAAACACCCACTGTCATGAATACACAGTATTGAACATCTTCAGTATGTCCTCTTATTGACCTGACTGAGTAGTCTTTGGCAAATATGGCTAGGCAGAATTCCCATGTCATAGCGGGTACAGATTGGTGACTTGTGCATATAGTGTCAGATTGCTGTCCAGAATGGCTGCAGCAGTGACTTTGTCATGTGTTCATTGTAGTAGTGAAGGTTCCTATATCCCCACATTCTAATATTTGGCATTCCAACCCTTCCCAACCCATTTTTCTTTTGCCAATTAAATACATATAAGTAGTAGCTCACTAACGTAGCCTGTGTTCTCTGATTAATCATGATTATGAGTAGCTCGTTCATGTGCGTTTTAGTCCTTTGGGGTTCCTCTTCTGTCAAATATGTTTTTATACCTTTTGGTATTTTTGTCTTCTTGTTAATTATGAAGAGTTTCTAATAAATTATAAATAATTACATTTTAGTTTTTGGCATTGGAAATATAATTTCCTATGATTTCATTCATCTGTTAACTTTTCCTAAGGGTCTTTCATTTAATGGGAAGCTTTAATTTAGACATAATTATATACATATGAGAGAGAGCGAGAGAGTCTCTCTATGTGTGTGTGTGTGAATGTGTGTGTGTGTGTGTGTGTGTGTGTGTGTGTGTGTGTAGAGAGAGAGAGAGAAAAAGAATTACTTTGCCTTACATTATTTAATTTGGTTTAAGAAATATTACTTCAAATTATTCACTCACATTTTCCATTAACTACATAAATTTCATATTCACTTTTAAAAGTTTTAACTTAATGTACAGTAGTTGGGTTTACAGGCATGAGCCACTGCATTCGGCCTACTTAAGAATTTTTACAATTTTGTTTTAAGTATATGGATAGATGTTATTTTAGTAGAGCAAAATTCACTTTTTCAAAATATTTTTTGGTTGAAACTAGTTTATAGGTTCATCAATAAAATAAAACCAAGTTATAAGTTAAGAAATAAATATTTCAAAAATGTATTATTTTACTGATTTCCTCACTTCAGAATTTCCTCTCACTGCTTTAAGATCCCAATGGCACAATCACCCTAGCCATCAGAAACTGACTCTTTCTATATTTTTGGTACACCATTTTAAACGGTGGTTATTATCCTCCAGATCAGCTCTTGATGTTGACTGCAGCTCTACCAATCATACCCTTATTCCAAGCAGGAAACAGGGAAAAGAGGAAAATACCAAAAGAGGCTCATGCCTCCTGCTCACATTTATTCTTAGAAGATTTTCCAGGGTTCTCACCAAATAATTTTGGCTTACATTTCATTGGCCACCCAGTGTTTTCAAAGAGGTTAGTAAATGTAATGCTTTAACTGGACATATCGCCCCTTAGAATATAACTGGGAATTTGATGCTAAATATTAAGGGATGGCACTTACTTTTGCTAGGCAAATGGTAGTATCTGCCACACGTATTTCCTTATTTTGTCTACATTAAAGTTCCTCATTGCTGAAGATGGAGTGAAGGAAGCTTTGAGTTTCCCCTCAAAATCAATGCTGTTTTGAAAAAGTCTTAATTTAAAAATTTTAAATTAAAAATTTTCTTTTAAGATTTCCTGTTTTTTAATTAATTTCCAATCCATCACAAACTAATGTTTTAGTAAAGTACAATAAAAATAATTTTAAAAATGAAATTGAAAAACCCAAACAATATTTTTTTGTTATCAGATTCAGCAAACAAACATTACTTTTCAATGAATAAAATTAGAATAAGCATAACATAGAAAAATTATTAATAGTTATCTCTGAAATGTGTAGATAAGTGATTGAAATAATTTCTATTATACTAGTAATTTTTGGTCAGTTGCAATTATGACTAAATAGTAAGTTTTAAGTAAAATAGCCCTTCTGATTAAATGCCATATTCACACTTTGAAAACATACTGTGTATATCAATATTTAATGTTTGTAATGTGATAAGTGAATTTGCTTTTTTCTTATCTAATGACAACATTATTTCTATGAGATAATGCGCATCTAAATTATTTTTCTGTTTTGCTTTTATAACACTCAGAGTAGAGACCAGACCCACAGAGCTTTATTGACAGGAATGGAAGAAGATATATTAAAGCAATTTTAGCAAGCTCTGGATAGTTATTTTTATCGTTTACTCAAAATAAATAAAGCAAGTGTTGCTGAATTTTCAAATTCAACCCATCAGTACCCAGTTCCAACAAATGTATTCTAAAATTTCTAGTTCAATTTAGATTATTTTTCGAAGAAAGAAATAGATTGCAGATTCATGACTTTCCTAAGCATGTATCTCCTTTTGTTGAAACATAAAATCCAAAACTCTATTAAATTTTAAGCTATTAGGTAAATAACTTTTGCAGACAAGCAATATCAGAATCATTATTCTATTGATAATTATTGCAAAATTAATTAAATGTCATAATAATCTGTAGAAACTGTTTTTCTAAGCTTCTATCTTTCATTTTTGTCCTTTAATTTTACGCACCTTTAAAAAGTGCATTGCATTCTTTTCTTGCATGGAATTATTGAAATCATTAGCAACACTAATGTAGCTATATTTTTAGAATGCCGTAAAAATCAGCAAGTCTAAATTTTTAATTCATGGCTTTAAGAAGATGGAAACAAGTTGTTTTTTTTAATCTTGGAGAAATACTAACAGTTCCTTTCATAGTTCAAATAGTTCCAATATAACTTTTCCGCTGAATGACAATTGTATCTCAGCATACAAGAGTTGTTTACTATCAGCTTCCAAATTATCATAATAAACGAAGAGAATTTTCAAATTTAGCACAATTGTCTCTAAGCATTTCACAATTTTTACTATATCACTAATCACACTGTTTAGATCAGAGGACACTTTATTCATAACAACATCTTCTGGCTGAAGAAACTAGTGCATTGGTTTACATTCTAGTGCGAGCTCCATAATCATCAACAGACCCCAGAATGTTTTCATCACTGCAGCTGTGCCATCAGAACATTCTCCTACACAAAACTTAAATCTCAAACCACACTTTAGATGATATAATTGTTACTGGTTTTATATAGTTACAAGTTAGCTGCAGTGTCAGCAATGAAGCTGAAAGTCAAGTGCTTCCTTCATAGCATCATGATTAAATTGCACATATATGAAAATAATTGTCATGGTAGTGGTGCCTGTGTATTTGACAAAATGCAATAAAAATTATTTGCCAGCTTTATTTGTTCTACGAATCTGTCTTCCTTATCAGTAGTTTGTTCATAAACACATCAACCAATGGAATCATTGCAGAGTTCTACTTGAGTTCTCTTCTTGGTTGCAGATTTATTCCAAATTTCAAAGCATCTGTCTTTAATACATTCTCATATTAATGTATTAAAGTTGAAGTGTGTTGTTGCAGAGATGCTGTGGCTTATAAAGAACAAAACCATCAAAGCTCTACATGGGTTTGTTATTGTCTGTTTTAGCAATATGAAGTTTTACTTTACAAGAAACCTACAGGCCGGGCGTGGTGGCTCACGCCTGTAATCCCAGCACTTTGGGAGGTCAAGGAAGGTGGATCACGAGGTCAAGAGATTGAGACCATCCTGGCCAACACGGTGAAACCCTGTCTCTACTCAAAATACAAAAATTCGCTGAGTGTGGTGGCATGCACCTGTAGTCTCAGTTACTTGGGAGGCTGAGGTAGGAGAATTGCTTAAACCCAGGAGGTGGAAGTTGCAGTGAGCCAAGATTGTGCCACTGCACTCCAGCCTGGTGACAGAGCGAGACTCTGTCTCAAAAAAAAAAAACAAAAAAAACAAACAAAAAAAAAAACAAACAAACCCTACAGTGTCCTAGAATATACAAGTATAGTATTTACACATATTCTTATATACTTACATACATACAAGTGTAGTATTTGAACATATGCTCTGTTAGCTTTTTAATTTAATATTCTTTCATCAAAATGTTTGTTTGATTTTTAACTTAGTTCTTCAAGTTTCATATGTTAATGGTACTTTTGCTCTGATGGCTTCATTGCTTTACAGCTACTACATCTCTGTGATAACACGTTTCAACCTCAACTGTGGTTACAAAATCGAATTTAATATATGAGGGATCACACTTGTATGTCAAATCAGTACAAACTCTTTGGATCTTCAATTTTTAAAAATAACTTGTTTCAACATTTGTTTCTCTACCACTGCCACATTCATAAGAGGTGTGTCTTTTCCTTACAAAAAAATACAGTGACACTTATAGTACAATCAGAACATGAGAATTAAAGATAAACAAGATGAATATTTTCTATCCTATTATACTTGATACTAATTCAGCTAAATTGAAAACCAGGCTTGATTTAAATTTAAGCTGAGTGTAAAAATGATAAGTTATAAAAACATATGCTTATATTTTCTCAAATTTTTACATGCTTTTAGTTTCTAGATGATGAGCCAACTTTAAAATAATTGTGTCATGCCATAACCTTATTCTACAGTGCATTCAGGTCTCACTCCATGGGCGTGAGATCTGTGTATTCACACAGTGCCCCATACTTAGAAGGGTCCCTTGGTTGGTTTAGTGCTTTGCTGCTATCATCTTAAAAATTCTGAATAATTTTTGAACAAGGGGCCTACATTTTCATTTTGTGTTGGGCTCAGGAAATTATGGAACTAGTCCTCGCTGGCATGAAAAATATAACTCAAGGCACATGCAACTCACTTTCTGAGTTAGTCACACTCAAATTCGCTTATCCTCTCTGTTCAATGAGACCAGTCCATTGACCACCTGCTTGGATATCATGGCAATGTCAAACAAATTCCCGTACACCTTTCTAAATGTTTACCCTTCCTTTCCAGGATTATCTCATCACACACTGGCAACAACCAGTCATGGGTTGGCCAACAGGCCCACTTCAAGTGGTACTTTCCTAGGCATTAAATCAGTGACCAATAAAATAAAGGAAGCAATGAATCCATTTGGATGTGGGAGCAGGGGTCCCCAGAAATAACTAGAAGCAAGGAGTCTTCTCTTTTTGGATATGCCTGTTAGGATATTTGTTATGGGTTAGCTGAGCACTATGGTAAACTTTTAACAACAATAATTTAGCCAAAAAAGAAGTGGTATGATTATCTCAATTTCAAATGGGATGAGGCACAGGAAAAGTCAGAAATCACATACAAATTTTATGGTGCCTTGGCCTCCAGCTCACCCTTGCTAGCATTAGCAGGAGTCAGCTGAGTTCTCTCCCCTAGAGAACCAGAGCTACAGGAAAAATGGAAAGCAGGCCTTGCCAGGGCTCTATAGTTTTTGACAGGGACTTGACATTTGAATAAATTACCCTTACTGAAGGAAGGTGTCACTGTCTTTGAACATGAATAAATATAAATTAAGACTAGAATTAGTTTAGGCTTCAAAGCTATGGCAGTGAGCACTCCCCAGTGATGACCTCTTACAGGAAAGAAAACAAACTTTATCTTTTGAGGCACTTACACTTGAGTTAAGGAGGAAAATCACAAGGAGCATTTTTGTTGCTCAAAGCCATGGAGTTTACATGGCCCAGAGGAGCCTGAAGAGGTTAAGTGGCTTGTCAGAGGTCATAAACTAATGAGATGCAGAACTGGGAACCAAGCTGGGCCTCTAGCTGCTCAGCCTATCATTTTCTTCTAGTTTTTTAGGTTGATAGATAACAGTGATATGTTTTTGTCACGTACAACATGATGTTTTGACTTATATATATACATTGTGGAATGTTAAATCTAGCTAACTAGCAAATGCATTCTCTCACATGGTTATCATTTTTTGTGGTGAAAGCATTTAACATCCCACTCTCTGCATTTTTAAAGAATACAAAATATCAAATTAACTATTGTCATCTTGCTATACAATAGACCTCTTAAAATTTATTTCTTCTATCTAACTGTAATTATGTATTCTTTGATCAACATCTCCTCATCCCCTGCCCCACCACCCCAGCCTCTCATAACTACCATTATACTCTCTAGTTCCATCAATTCAACTTCTTTTGTGTCCACATGTCAATGTGACTATGCAGTATTTATCTTTCTGTGCCTGGCTTATTTCACTTGATATAATGTCCTCCAGGTTCAACCATGTTGTAAATGACAGCATTTCATTTGTTTTTATAGCACAATACTGTTCCATTGGGTATATATTTTCTTTAACCATTCATCCATTGCTGGACATTTAGGTTGATTCCATATCTTGGCTTTTGACAACAGTGCTGCAATAAGCATGGAAGTGCAGGTATGTCTTCAACATACATTTTATTTTCTTTGGATAAATACCCAGTAATGGGATTTCTAGATCATATGGTAGTTCTGTATTTAATTTTTTGATAGACATCCATACCATTTTCCATAATGGCTCAATGCACTAATTTACATTCCAACCAACAGTGTTTAAGGATTACCTTTTCTCCACAGCCTTGTCAACACTTTTTATTTTTTGTCTTTTGTATAATAGCTATTTCCTTTTTTTTTTTTTTTCTTCTCTTTTTGAGACATAGTTTCATTCTTGTTGCTCAGGCTGGCAGTGGCACAATCTCGGCTCAATGCAACCTCTGCCTCCTAGGTTCAAGTGATTCTCCTGTCTCAGCCTCCTGAGTAGCTGGGATTACAGGCACCTGTCACCATGCCTGGCTAATTTTTTGTATTTTTAGTAGAGATAGGGTTTCATCCTTTTGGCCAGGCTGGTCTCGAACTCCTGACCTCAGATGATCCACCCGCCTCGGCCTCCCAAAGTGCATGGCTTACAGGCATGAGCCACCGCGCTGGGTCAGTAATAGGCATTCCAACAGGAGAGAGATCACATCTCATTGTGGTATTGATTTGCATTTCCCTGATGTTTAGTGATGTGGAGCATTATTTTCATATACCTATTGACTATTTGTATATTTTATTTTGAGAGTATCTACTCAGGTATTTTTTCCCATTTATTGTTTTGGGGTTTGTTTGTTGTTTTGTTTTGCTATTCAGCTCCTTATACAGTTTGGATATTAAACCCTTGTCAGATACATAGTTACTATATAGTTACGAATATTTTCTTCCATTCTGTAGGTTGTCTCCTCACTCTGTTGATTTTGTTGTTGTTGTTTCTTGTGCAGAAGCTTTTTAGTCTGATACAATCCCATTTGTCCATTTTTGCGTTTCTTGCATGGGCTTTGGATGACTTCTCCAAAAATCCTTAGTTATAACAACATCATGAAGCATTTCCTCTATGTTTTTTTCTAGTAGTTTTATAGTTCCAGATTTTACATTTAAGTATGTAATCCATTTTGATTTTTCTGAATGTGGTAAGAGATAAGTGTCTAGTTTCAGTCTTCTACAATGGATATACAGTTTCCCAGTACGATTTATTGAAAAGTATTCTTTCCCCAACATATGTTTCTGGCACTTTTGTGAAAAAAAAAATCAATTGGTTGCAAATGCATGGGTTTATTTGTGGGTTCTTAATTCTGTTTCATTAGTCTGTGTCTGTTTCTATGCTAGTACCATACTGTTTTGGTTGCTATAGCTTTATAGCATGTTTTGAAGTCAGATAGTGTGATGCTTCCAGCTTTGTTCTCTTTGCTCAGTATTGCTTTGGCTTTTCAGGGTTTTTTGTGGTTCTATACCAATTTTAGGATTTTTTTTTCTACTTCCATGAAGAATGCCATTGGTATTTTGATAGGGATTATACATTGAATATGTATATCACCTTGTATACCATGGACATTGAAATCACATTAATTATTTAAATCCATGAACATGGCCATTTTTTTATTTCTTTGTACTTCCTTCATTTTTTCATCCGTGTTTTATAATTTTCATTGTAGAGATCTTTTACTTCCTTGGTTAAATTAACTCACAGGGTTTTCTGTAGCTATTGCAAATGAGACTGTTTTCTTGATTTCTGGCAGGTAATTTTCTATTAGCATATAAGAATGCTGCTGGTTTTTGTATGTTGATTTTGTTTCCTGAAACTTTATCAGATTCATTTATTAGTTCTAAGTTTTTCTGGTGGAGTCTTTACGGTTTTCTATATATAAAAGTATGAAGAATAGAATGTCTGAACATGCCAATAAGGAATGAAGACTTTATAGGTTAGTGCAAAAGCAATTGCATTTTTTTGCCATTAAAAGTAAAACTGCAATTACTTTTAATGGAAAAAAGCTCAACTAGTTTTGCACCAACCTAATAAAAGTCTCTCATCAAGAGAAAGCCCAGGGCCACCATGGTGGCTCCCACCTGTAATCCCAGCACTTTAGGAGGCCGAGGTGAGCAGATCACCTGAGGTCAGGAGTTTGAGATCAACCTGGCCAACATGGCAAAACCCCATCTCTACTAAAAATACAAAAATTAGTATTTTCATATATATATATATATATATATATATGGAAATATATATAGTAATATATATAATAAATAAATATATCTATATATATATTGATGTATTTTGTATCATGCCACTGCACTCCAGCCTGGGAGATAAAGCTAGACTCCATTAAAAAAAAAAAAAAAAAGGCCCATGACCTGATGGCTTTAGTGCTGAATTCTACCAAACATTAAAAAAAAACTCTACTATAACACAGATTTTTCCTATTTATAAAGAATTGAAGAGAGAATTCTACCAAACTTATTCTATGAAGCCAGCATTATCTTAATAATAAAACCAAAGGAAGAAAAAAAAACTACAAGCCAGCATCCCTGATGAAATAGACGCAGAAATTCTCAACCAAATACTATCAACCTGAATTCAAATTCAGCAGCACACTAAAAAGATTAGTCACCATGTTCAAGTAGGATTTATCCCAAGGATGCAAGAATGATGCAATGTATACAAATCAAAAGCATGGTACATCTCTGATATGGTTTGGCTCTGTGTCCCCACCCAAATCTCATCTTGAATTGTAACTCTCACAATTCCCCGATGTCCTGGGAGGAACCCGGCGGGAGGTGATTGAATTATGGGAATGGGTCTTTCCTGTGCTGTTCTCCTGACAGTGAATGAGTCTCAAGAGATCAGATGGTTTTTAAAAAGCAGGAGTTTGCCTGCACAAGCTTTCTCTTTGTCTGCCACTATCCACATAAGATGTGACTTCCTTCTCCTTACCTTCCGCCATGATTGTGAGGTTTCCCCAGCCATGTGGAACTGTGGGTTCTCCACTAAACCTCTTTCCTTTGTTAATTGCCCAGTCTCAGGTATGTCTTTATCATCAGCGTGAAAACAGACTAATAAAATCTCACTAACAGAATGGACAAAAGCCATATGATGATTTCAATAGATGTAGAAAAAACATCTGACAAAATTCAACATCCCTTCATAATTTAAAAATCTTCACAAATTACGTATAGAATAAATGTAATTTGCTCACTATACTAAATGCCACCCTATATGATAAATCCACAGGTAATAGCCTACTGAGTGGAGAAAAGTTGAAAACTGTTCCTCTAAGAACTGCGACAAAACAAAAATGTCCACTTTCACCACTCCTATTCAGCATAGTACTGGAAGTCCTACCCAGAGCAATCAGGCAAGAGAAAAATAAAAATAAAAATAAAAGGCATCCAGATTGGAAAGAAAGAAGTTAAATTGTCACTATTTGTAGATTACATGAATTTATATCTATACCATCCTTTTCCATATAGCTCTTTCAGATCAGTAGCCTAGAATTCCAGTTATAAATTGTGGGCTTAAATGTATATTTTTAGTCCTGTTTTCTCTCTCAAATCAAACTGAAAACAATGAGAAGAGGAAAAAAAATCCTCCATCTTCTTAGGACAAAGAGCCACAACCCTAAATCATAATCCTAAACCCCAAATTTTGTGTAATTTGCTCTAAAATGACTTAGGATAACTCAGAATTGAGACAAATCTTCTTAGTCCTGGCCTTAGACAGGAGATTCTTTTAAATGAGCATTTCTCAAGCTTTGGTGTGCATCAGAATCACCTAGGGAGTTTCCTAAAGGCACAGACTGCTCATTTCCAACCCTGGAGTTTCTCATTCAGCAAGCAGAGCTTGAGAAATTGCAGTTCTAACAAGTTTATAGGTAATGTTGACATTATTGGGTACAGATCCTAGTTTGGGAATCTAAAAGCCTTATATAATCTTTTAATTAGAGCAAGGAGCTCTAGGGATTGGTACTGGCCCTTAGAAAATCAAAGATTTTCTCTTTAGATACCCAGTAAAATATCATAAAATAACATAAGGGAAGAAGCTACTGTCTATAGTCTGCTCTCTTGGCTTAGAGAGGCTGCCAAAGGTTGAAAAAAAGAGAGAGAGGGGTGAAAAAGGGATGGGAAAAGGAAACCACAAATGTGCAACACAGGCAACTATAGAAAGAGCTTTGCAGTGATCTCGATGATCTATCTGAATGTTGAAAACCAAGCTGAGATGGTCCCCCAAGGAAAGAGAAATAACATAAGCCCCAAAACACAGACTTCATCACTCATTCTTACTATTTTCCTCCCCACTGGACTCCAGCAAATTGTTGACCCATTAAAAATGACAGATATGCAGAAAGAAACTCTCACGTAGACAATGCATAGATAAGAAGTGAATGTAAGCAAAAAGCAGGTAAAGAACATACATCACACAATTAATTACCCTTCCATACATTGTGATTCCTTGAAAGTTTAAAAAACATACCAATAGGAGAAACAAGGAATCAAGGAGAAGACAATAACCTACTAAAAGTAATGAAAATTAGGCTGGCAGAGTGCCAGAAAGGAATAAAAGAGAATAATGAAATAATCACAGAGATTTATGTGATGTTTGAGAAAATCTGTTTGGAAACCCAGAGTAGGCTTAAGGGAAGCTCAATAAATAAAATGGAAAAAAAAAAAGTGAAGATAGGAAAATATTTACAGAGAAGAAGCAAAAAATATATATATAAATGAATAAACAGAAAGTTACAAACCTATAATCTAAGAATATTTTAGAAATAATTGTTTTTTCTAGCCTGAGACAAGGTATTATGTTCACATAATTACTTTGGGAAGTAATCCCAGGCACTAGAAGAGAAGGACTGGAAAAGCATAAGAGGGAAGAGGAAAACTAACGTCAGCATTTCGAAGTCAGGCCCTGCCGTTGCACCCTGCACTACTCAAAAGGAGAAATGGGCAAAACCTCTTTCTGTTCGCCCCTCAGTCAAGGGTACCACCTTGCACAAAGTTAACCCCCTTTTACTTCTAAAGTTGCACGTGAAGTCTAGAGGGTCCCCCCAGGAATCCCAAATCCCTTACACTGGAGAAGCCCTGGACAGAGTGAGATGGATTTGAGTATTATTTGAGGCAAGATATTGTCTCACAGCTTACCAAGTTGGCTCCTGCAGAAAAGGCTAGAGTGAAAGGTGGTCTGAGAGGATGCAAGGTGGGGAGCAAGATGTGTTGGGCATAAGGACACACTGCATCCCGGGAGACACTGGCACAGAGTATGAACTTGGGAAAACATCTTAGTAAAGTTACTGAACTTCAAAGAGAAAGAAAGTGTGGAATCAGTCAGGCCCTAAAGCAAAACAGGCATACAAGTCACTTATAAGAAGGAAAAATGAAGCTGGTGTCAGACTTAACAACTGCAGCTGTCAATACCAGAGGAATATCTACAAGCGGAAAGTGAAACCAAACATTTCATTGCTAGAGGCATTGTCCAGTTCAAGAGACACATGCTGGCTGGGCTTGGTGGCTCATGCTTATCATCTCAGCACTTTGGGAGGCCAAGGTGGGCTGATCAGTTGAGGTCAAGAGTTCAAGTCCAGCCTGGCCAACATGGCAAAATCCTGTCTCTACTAAAAATACAAAAATTAACAGGGTGTGGTTGTAGGTGCCTGTAATCTCAGCTACTCAGGAGGCTCAGGCAGAAGAATCATTTGATCCCGGGAGGCGGAGGTTGCAGTGAGCCCAGATCATGCTGCTACACTCCAGTCTGGGCGACACAGCAAGACTCTGTCTCAAAAAACAAACAAACAAAAAAACAGGACACATGCTTTCAAGCTTATAAGAACTCAGAGAAGACAGGTCCTATTAGCACACCTTAAAACATACTTCTTGACAAAATCTAGCCACCACGATGTCAGGAACAGAGAAGCTATGATACAAGGACTGGCGGAAATTAGTGACTTTCTTTAAATACAGAGTTAGAATTACACAACCATGAAACTGAAACCAGATAACAGGAGAAAATGAGTTAAATTTTGAAATTGTAAAAATAACGTAATTAGCAAAAAATCTTGGGTGACATTGTTTTCCTCACATATCATAGTAGAGAATGATTAGATCCTGTCAGACATTAATTAATAGTTTTCCAGTATAATACTCCAGCTTCACAGTGCTTCTCAGAAGATTATGCCTCAATTTTAGAGATTTGTTGAAACGTGAATAATATTTTTTGCAGAAAAAAAATTATATGAAGTTCATAATTCTTTGTTTTGCCTCAATTTCTTTATATTCTGTGATATTCATATAAAAGTAAATTTAATATCATGGTCTGTGTGATACACAGAAGAAAAGACCAATTGTGTGCATTTGTGAGACTTACAACCTGGCTGGTCTGGCATGGTTTAACTCCCCAGGCAGAGTGGGCTGTTGACCCAGCATACCCACACACCAGCACTCTTCTGAGGATTCTACTTCCTCATGATCTTTTACCGCAGCTATGTATCTGTGATCAAGAGGGCTTTGGTGAGGATTTTCTGCTCACTAAATCGTTTGTGATTTGCTTTGAACCATTTGTTCTGGTTATTTTTGGGAAATGTTCAGCAGTTGTTTGGAGGGAAAGGAAAGAGTCGGAATAACCATTTATAAAAACAACAGCCCAAGTTTTGATTTTTGATCTTGCATTTGTTGTACATTTTTCTCAGATTTTGTGGCAGCGAATGTAGATAAGATACTCTCTGGTAGAGAACAAGAATTTGGAATATTAGCAACAGAAGAAGGAAAAACAGAAAAGGCAGCCACATATACAAGGTGTTGCAAGGGCCAGAAAAAAAAAGGGAGAGTGTTTGGAACAGCCAAAACTTCAAAGAGGACATAGAAAATCAGCAAGGGGAAAAGATTACTGAGCTGGCCTTGTGTCCTCATGTTTTGTGCAGGAGGAGGGTTAGGGCACAGTTCTCTTCAAATTTCTCAGCAGCCTCTGCTATACTTCTAACAGAGCTTCTGAATGACTTCATCTCAGGCAGGAGTGCTGTGGAAATACTGTTTTGGAATATAAGTTGTTGAGTAAAACATCCTGAAGCAGGAAGTGATTTCTATTAATGTATAAATATGTATCTGTATATCTCTATATATCTATCTTTAACATCACCTATACCTAGAGTTCCCTTCTATAACTACCCAAGAGAGTGACAGAGAAGGAAAAATGTTAACTATGAATTTGGGGCTGAAATTATAATCAGAGAAAAATACAAATAAATAAGTAAATGAATAAAGAAAACATAATATTAACTGTAAGCCATCAGTCTAACTTCTCTGGGTATACCCTTTGGTTTAGTTCGGGTGTTTAGAAACACAGTAACATTTCACATAGCCCTCAAATAAATAAGCAATTAAATCAACTGAGGTGTGGAGGTCAACCCAAAATGTAATACAAATAGTAATGAATAAACCTAACTGTATGACAAAAGAATAACCAAGACACACTGAAGGAGTTAGGAAAGAAAACAGTTAACCTATGTAACTTTGGGAAACAAATTTTGAGTACCTGGTGTAAGACTAAGCACAAAAAGGGTGTAGCACACATGTACTCTAGCTATTAAACTTGTTTTGCACGGTGATACGTTTTAGCAGTTCTGAAGCTACTCTATGTGTTTTTGGGGGATTGAACAAATAGAAAAATATGTTGTGGTCAATGAGAGCCAGATTTCTTCCTGTCAGAGAAAAGAGTTACAGATAAGGAACAAGAGAAATCTAGGTTAAGAAAAAAAAAAAAAACCTATGGTGTTGGATTCGAATTGGAGATATCAGTATGAACTCATGGTCTTTAACAGGTGATAGATAATAGATAAATTGGATAGAATGAAAGAAAGAGACAGAGAGAGAAATAAATATGTGCATGTATATGCATGTACATACATACATATATTTCCTAGCTCTCTCTGGAGCGAGGGCCTAGAAGCAAAGACACTTAACAGAATGAACATAAAAAGCATCAAGATTTTAGTTTCTAAATAATATTGTTCAGTAAAAGAAACCAGGGTTCCTTGGAGAAACAGATGATTCCAGGGCTGGGTCAAGGAAAGTACAGGTGCCAGAGATTAAGAAAGTGCTCAAAAATGATGAAGATATATTGAGAAGATATGGAAACAAACTTGAAGGAGTTCCCAATGGCTAAATTGGGACACTTTTAACAAAAAGGAAGGAAGAAAAGGAGAGAAGCAGACAAGACGAAAAGGGAGGAGGGAGAAATGTAGAAAGAATCAACTCTAGAAAATCACCATTTGTCAAACACACTGTAATAATTACTCCAGGCAAGAATCATATTGGATATTAAAATTAGTGAACAAAAGTATGACAAGAAACAGGATATTTGTATTTTCTCAGAGTATATGCTCACAAGGTATTTACTCATTGAAAGGAGAAAAAGAGTAACAACAGTTTAGAAACTTGAAGGTTGCCACCTTAACCATGGCATCAAAGTTACCATCACCAGTAATGAGACATACCAGTATCTCATAACTCCTA
Organism: Cacajao melanocephalus; assembly: GCA_963573385.1. Taxonomy (NCBI): domain Eukaryota; kingdom Metazoa; phylum Chordata; class Mammalia; order Primates; family Pitheciidae; genus Cacajao; species Cacajao melanocephalus. Next base: position 61,809 of record CAUYLG010055926.1, on the reverse strand, counting down.
ATATGAAAGTACTAAGAAGGGAGCAAGATCTCTTACATGGTATCCTTGCCAAAAATGAGTACCCTGAATTAATTATGAGAAAACATGAGACAAACCAAATTGAGGGACTCATTGAAAGTTTCAAGGTCATGAAAGACAAAGAAAGATTGAAGAACAGTTCCAGATTAGATGAGGCTAAGAAGACATGACAAGTAAATGAATTTTGGACAAGAAAAAGAACATTAGTGGGACAACTGGTAAAATTTGAATAAGGTATGACTGTAGATTAAGTTAGTAGCATTGTATCAGTGTTTTTATTTTTGGGTTTTGATAATTGTACTATGCTTAGATAAGACGTAACATTTGGAAAAGCTGTGTAAAGGGTAGGCTAAAAAAACACTTTACTAGTTTGCAATTTTTTTATGAGTCAAATTATTTCAAGATGAAATAAATACGAAAAAATGAAAACATAATACTAATTCAAAAAAATAAATTTAAGTGTCTTAGAATACAGAGAAATGGGCACTGATATCCCTAATGGAGAAAATTCGAACTTCAGCAATAATCCAAACTTCAGGTAATCCTTCATTAATCAATACTACATCCAAAAGAGGAAATACAAATTTAAGAAAGCCACCTCAAGATGAAACAGTTTCTTCTACTGCTTCTTCCTTTTCCAGTAGTTTTACACTCTTCAAAATCCAGCCATTTCTTCCTGGAACGTAAAATGTCGCCTTTAATTCTTCTTCTTTTTATTTTTTATTTGTTTCTGAGATGGAGTCTTGCTCTTGTTGCCCAGGCTGGAGCACAATAATGCAATCTTGGCTCACTGCAGCCTCTGCCTCCTGGAGTCAGCTGATTCTCCTGCCTCAGACTCCCTAGTAGCTGGGATTACAGGCACATGCCATCACACCCGGCTAATTGTTGTATTTTTAGTAGAGACGGAGTTTCACCATGTTGGCCAGGCTGGTCTCTGACTCCTGACCTCAGGTGATCCACCCGCCTTGGCCTCTCAAATGGTTAGTATTACAAGCGTGGGCCACAGCGCCTGGCCTGTGGCCTTTCATTCTTATGGGAGCTCAGCATTCTTGTCTTTCCCTGTCCTCACTGGCCAAAGTTTGAGCTCCTTACCTTGCTAATTGATGCCTATAATTAGAGTTTCATTTATTTAACTTAATATTTATTGTTTTTATTAAACAAGTAAATATCCTTGCATATGATCAAACATTTTGCCTTAATATTAATGTACATCTCATTGTGAAGAAATGTATTGCATAATAATAATTACTATTTTACAAAAGAAGTGCCAGAAAGAGCCTTGGAGTGTTGTGTGTCTGAAATGGAGGATGGAAGTAATAAAGGAGAAGATAAAAAAATAATCCAGGATCCTTTCAGGAGAATTTTTTTTCTAAAATAGTGGCTCTCAAAATGTTTTCCAACAGAGTATTGGGTGGAACTGTCCATCTCCTAAAATAATAGCTCTGCTTTCACAGTTCCCAGGAGACAAAAATAAGAGCAAATAGAATGTCTTCTTTTCAGTTTGCCTTAGGCTTTGCTCTTTGAAAAAACAGAAAGCACTTGTATGTAGCCAAAGGTGCTTAGTGTGATACTTTGCTCTTTTGTGGATAAGCGTGCTTGTAGCTATGAGTCTATTATTTCACATTGTTTATATATAGCAGAGTCATATTTTCTGCTGGTAAGAATGTTGTGTGGTTGAGGGAATGAAATCAGTCAGCACTCTGTGGCTCTTTCTTTACACAGAGCATCATGCTTTCTGGTTATTTGCCTGAACAAGTCTGAGAACCATTATCCTACTAAAGAATCTAATAGGTAGCTGACTGTAACTTTACATCAGACTCTTCTCTTCCACTATCAAAAAGATGTTGCTAAGCCTTTAGCCAAGAACATTGCAAGGCATAAAGCTAGGACACCTCAGTGCCACAGGATGCTAAGGAGGTCTTCAGAAATCAGCCTTTGCATTTTCCAAATTCTGCCACATCTTTTTTTTTTTTTCATTTAGGAAGTTATTTATTTCCGATAGTGTGATTTATATAGTTTGGATGTCCCCTCCAACTCTCGTGTTGAGATGTAATCCCCAGTGTTGGTGGTAGGGCCTAATGGGAGATGTTTGGGTTATGGGAGTGGGCATCCCTCATGGCTTGGTGCTGTCCTAAAGGCAGTGAGTGCGCCCCCCAGGAGATCTGGCAGTTTAAAGCATGTTCACTTGCTCCATTCTTGCTCTTTCTTCTGCTTTTGCCATGTGATATGCTTGCTCTCCCTTCACATTCAAGGAGAAAAAGTTCTCTGAGGCTTCTCCAGGAGCTGAGCAGATGCCAACACCATGCTTATACAGTCTGTAGAATCATGAGTTAATTAAACCTCTTTTTTAAACAAATTACACCCAGTCACAGGTATTTCTTTATAGCAACACAAGACTGGCCTAATAGTTGTTAAGTTTGAATTTATTGCTATGAGTTGGATATTTCATATATTCCTCTTTTTTGTTGCCTTTGATGATGGACATTCTGAAGAGTTGGAGCTGTTATAAAACCATAAAGTTTTCAAAAATAAAAATTAAAAATTCTTAAAGCTTCATAGGTATTGAGCTTGCTGCATTCTTGCAATGAACTAAGGTTTGAAGCTAGACTTTTGGAATAGCCCTACATTTGAGACATGCACATACAGCAAAGTACAAGGAGGTTGTGACTTTGTAGCCTAAGAGCTAGAAGGTAAGTGGGCTGGGCTGCACAGTCAGAGAAGGAGGTGGGGAGACACTTTCACTTTGACCTTGATGATTCCCTGTGCACTTGAAAATAATCCATGATCCTCAGGACCTGAGTTACATAAGACCACCTGGCCTCAGCCCAGAGAAGGCAAGGTAATGGAGTACAAATAGAAAATGGACTGGGCCCCAGTAGGCCAAAAGTTGGGCCCCAGGTCTCATACAAGCTAGTGGTGAGACTTTCCACAAGTCATGTAATCTCTCTGGGCCTCACTTTCTTTAATTGCACAATAAGAAATTTAAGCAAAATGACTTCAAAGGTCCCTTCTACTCCTAAAATTCTAAGATACTCTTTTGTGATTTTGTCTTTCATTTATTACATAAACCTAATTTTATGAGAATTAAAAATAGAATGCATTACTGGCTAAGTTGTAGTTAAAATGTTTAAAAGAACATAAAATAAATGTTTTTCTCATGGGAATCTCTCATATGCTTCAAAATATATGCCAAAAGGAAACAATATAAAATAATTAACATAGGAAGTTTCAATCCATGAGTTAAATGTTCCCATTAGCTGCAATAAAAGAAGCTTGTGCTTTATCCAGGATAAATGTTAAGAAAATGCATATTTTAAATTCTTTTATTTATAAGAAAAGGAAAATAGAAACTGGCCATAAAATAGTGGGTCTTTTCTTATAGATCATTTATTTGTTTTAAAGAGAAATACATTGTAGAGAAAGAACAACTTTAAAGTGCTATTACTGTGTCTAAACAGCTCCAACCTCCAGGTAACACTAGGTGCGTGCAGTTTCACTTTCCGGCAGGTATCTTTCCCCTGGCCTGAAACAGATGCCTAAAACTCTCACTACACATTATCTATTTATTTGTGCACAGCAATTGGCTTCAAAGACCTTGGTCTGATGCACACAATTACTTTTTAATATGAATGGAATCAGAATACACTGAATTATAATATTTTAAAAATTTGAAAGCTATCTCTTGTTCATCCACAAGAGAATTAATAAACAGATTATAGTTTATCTATACAATGAAATACGATTCAGCAATTAAAAAAAAAACTACCATAAAAACATGAAATAACATGGATCAATCCTTAAAACATACTGAGAAAAGAAAGACTCAGAGTAGTATATACTGTATCACTTAATTTACATAAAACTCTAGAAAATATCAGCCTAATCTTGGTAAAAAGAAATTAGCTGGATGGTTGCTTGAGGTGGGGTGGGTAGGGAATAGCTGGTAAGAAACATGAGGGCATTCTCTAGGGTGATGGAAGCTGTCTGTATCTTGTTAGCGGTGTTGGTTACACCGGTACATAGCTTTGTACAAACATGCTGAGCTGTACATTTCAGATTTGTAAATTTCACTGTGTGCCAGTTGTAACAATAAAGTTGTTTATATTTTTAAGAAATGCTATCCCAACAATCTCAGATACTCTACTGGTGGAAGCATAACTTAGAACAAATGTCTAGGAAAACATTTTATAATAAATACTAAAATCCTTGAAATCCTCATACATTTGACTAATTCCAATTTTAAAAAACTGTTGTAAAATAAGTATAAATATTGGGAAACAAATAATTTTCTACAATTATTGTTACAACAGTAACATATTTTTCCTAACATTTTATTATAAAACTTTCGACATATGAAAAAGTGCACAGAATTTTATAGTGAATATATTCATATTCATCACTTGGATTCTGCCATTAACATTTTACTTTTTTATTTATCATATGTCTATCCATACCTCTATCCATTAAATTTAGAAATCCATTTGTGAACATTTTTGACATTTTTACAATGTTGATTCCTACAATCTAAGACTGGAAGAAAATACAAAACATTAACAATTTTTTTTCCTTTTGTGATGGAATTCCATGACTTATAAATTCTACCATGTGAGAGGCCAAGGCAGGTGGATTGTCTGAGGTCAGGAGTTTGAGGCCAGCCTGGCCAACATGGTGAAACCCGTCTCTACTAAAAATACAAAAATTAGCCAGGCATGGTGGCAGGCACCCGTAATCCTAGCTAGTTGGGAGGCTGAGGCAGAAGAATCGCTTGAACCCGGGAGACGGAGGTTGCAGTGAGCTGAGATCATGCCACTGCCCTCTAGCCTGGGCAACAGAGCAAGACTCCATCTCAAAAAAAAAAAAATCCTACCATGGGTGACCAAAATATTTTCTTAAGTACATTCCCAGAAACAGAGCTGAAATTACTAAAAAACAGATCAAAACAGTAACTATCTCTGTCTTGCAATATAAGGGAATAACGAGATATCCTCTGACACCCTCTCTAATCTTTCCTGATTCCTAAAAGTCCCTCACATTAGTTAATAATTCTTTTGAGGGATATTCTTTTTTTTTTTTTTTTTGAGACAGAGTCTCACTCTGTCACCCAGGCTGGAGTGTAGTGGTGTGATCTTGGGCTCCAACTCCCAGATTCAAGTGATTCTCATGCCTCAGCTTCCTGAGTAGCTGGGACTATAGGCACAGGCCACCACACCCAGCTAATTTTTTTGTATTTTTAGTAGAGACGGGATTTCACCCTGTGGGTCAGGCTGGTCTCAAACTCCTGACCTCTTGATCTGCCCGCCTCGGCCTCCCAAAGTGCTGGGATCACAGGCGTGAGCCACCAAGCCCAGGAAAATAATTCTTTTGAATTAATTCATTAATCCTAAAGTTAACAATATGAACACTTCTAGGAGAAAGAACACATTGACCTCCTATTTCTGTTTACACATTTATACATTCAAATGAACCACACTAAGCAGAAAGTACCAAGGGAGTTGTATAGTCAAGCCTTGAATGGGAAAGACACAAGAGAAACTTGTCTGGTGATGATGATTCAGAGTGGGATGCTGGGAAATAGGATGAAACCTAGCATCTGGAGGTAGAGAAAAAGGGCATTAAAGTGCATAAAAATGCTAGGGGCATTGTTGTGTGGAGCTGGCCCTGTATTCTGAAAGGGCCATATGAAAGGATGAAAACATCCTACCTATATTTGCAGCAGTTTGTGGATTATCAAATGAAGCTATTTCCCTTGCAACTATTAAAAATTCTGGGCTCATCTTAAATGCTGAATTATGGTTTTCGTTGGACATTTGAGGGTGCCCAGAGATTGTAGTCCATCTGGAGAATTCCTGGTCAGTATGTTGCGTCATTTTGATATTTTGTGGAAGGGCCGTGGGGACTTAGAATGGGTGTCCTCAGCAGATTCAGAGGAGCTTTCTGCCAATTCAATCAACCATAGCTCTGACTTAGCTTGTTTCCAAAATTGTAGGCACTTTTGCTCCAAAATTAATATTTTTGAATATTCAACACATCCCTGAGGAAGAGCAAAGACCTCCCCACCTTTGCTTCTTTGCAAAACAAGTCAAGATGAAGTCTTTGCTGATGAAACTCTTGGCTCCCTCTCTTCCAGCTGCACTTCACCCTGTGGCTTTCCTGCTTGGAAATCTCAAAATAGTCACAGCGGCTTGCCTCCAAGCTAGAATTGACCTAGCCTGTCTGGATGCCTTCCAAAAGGGACTTTTATGAAAATATTATTATTTTTTTTCTCTTCTGAGACTTTTTTATTAGAACCCATGCAAAGCTGTATCCTACCCCATTTACCATTATTTCCAACTTCTGAGGTCTTTTTTTTTCCTTCATCAAGGACATGTGTTTCCTTCTTCAGACCTAATAACAGTTTCTGAGAGGAACTTGTGGAAAGAAAAGCATGCTGTACTGATAGTGAAAGTGGGAAGACATTTGGGATAATAATAGGAAAATATTTGAAACCCTGAAAAGAACTGTCCCTCCATCCAGTCATCAATTCTCTCTTGGCTTCAGTGGGAACTTAGTTACCCTTTACTTTTCACACACATAACAAAAGTACTGCTGTTGCCAAAGCTAGACTGTAATAAGGAATCAGTCCTACTATGAGTATCTTAATAGTTCTGCCAAGTGGGCTTCATCCGCAAGTTCCCTGTCAGAATACCATGGTTGTGTTAACTAAGAGTAAAGGCTTACGACATTCTACTGGAATTATGTGCTTTGTTCAGCTGCATCCCCCATTATAATATGAGTTCCTGGAAAGCCAGAACTGTGCCTTATTCACCTCTCTGCTCCCGGTCCTCATCACGATGCTTGACATGTAAGAGGTACACAATGAATGTGGAAGGAATGCTAATAAGATCTATAGTCAAAAGACCAAATATGCAGCCCTTCATGGCTTACTAGCTAAGTGTTAGAGAGAGAGAGTCACTTAACCTTTACAGACCTCCTTTTCATCTGGAAAGTGAAAGTAATATTACTACTTGTCTTCAGGAGTTAATCAAGGCTTAGATGGAAAAACTGTATGTGAAAATGATTTGTTAACTATAAAGAGCTGCGCAAATGTTTACTGTCATCATCTTCTTGTTCAACTTTTATTTCAGGAAGGTTAGGGCTCAAAAAAGATGTAATATTCTAGCACTGACCCTAATATGTATTTTGAGAATAGACATGTCACCCTTTTGAGCCTCTATTTTACTCTCTGAGAGTTGAGGTCATTCTGTTCGATAGACATAAGATCTAAGACACTCCCTTGCCCATTGTAAGCACTTAGGAAATGATCACAGCGGGAAGTCAAAGTAGTGTTGTGAAGGCAATGGACTTTGAAGTCAGGTAGATATGAGTTCAAAGCTCTGCTATGCCATGAAATAGCAGGGTGATCTTGGGCAAATTATTTCTGTTTTTAAACCTTAGTTTATTAGCTATAAAATAGGGCTAATATTAATACCACCTGCATGATATTGGTGTGATCATTACAGGAAATAATGGATACAAAGTGCCAAGCACATGTTGAGCACATGGTAGGCAAGGTAGTTTCTTTTTTCTCCTTTCCTGAGATCAACAGGCTGTCATCCTCCCAGACTTGACTTTTCCTGACAGAGTGCTACAACTTCAATCAGTCTAAACAACAGAAAAGAAACATTGAGCTGTGCCCATCCTCCAAGAGAAAGTCATAGGCTAGGCTTAGATTTCAGAAGTACCCTTCTCACTATCTTTATCTATATATTTCACCTGCTGTCAGCTACACTGTTTCCCTTTGGAACAAATTCCAAAATCTGAAATTATTAATGGCTCCACCGATCCAAACAGCACGTTAGTAAGCACCCTTACTTTGCAGAATCCAAGCCTTTTGTAGCTATAAGATATCCCTAACTGATTCTGGTCAGATTTCAGGGTGATGACCAGGGTTTATAGCCAGGTGGATGGGCAACACTGCTGGTGGCAAATGGCAAACCTTCCTCCAAGTTTCATTTTGGCAGATGGGACCAGGAGCCACCATGGATGCCAGGCCTGCCTTCTCTGCCTGGGCATCTTACTTTGCTGTCTGAGACTCTTGGACTCACTAACCTTTAGTTACCAGTCAACAATTTTAACATGCTTCAACTGCCGTCAAAGGCATCAATTTTCCAAATTGTTTGCCTTAGATTACTTGCAGCAGGTTGGCCCAAAAGGTGATTGCTTAAACCATATTTTCCTTGCACCTATACACTCACATTCCATGTACCTGTTAATTATGTAATACATAGCTTAAGGAAAGGACCACCAGGATTTTTACCTACTGGTCTCTAGAATATAAAGAGGCTTAATTTTTAAGCAAGTTAAATTTTTTTGCAAGTTAAAACTTTCTTTTAACTTGCTTAACTTTTAAGTAAGTTAAAATTTTTGCAAGTTAAAACTTTCATTAATTTTAAAGTAAATGAAAGTTTTAATAAAGATTTTGGTTTTTAGCACAAATGCTGACATTTTGTAGTCATGCCAGCCAAGCATGGCATACCCTAGAACTCTTCATGATCAAGAACTGCAGTCCTCTGTAATCTCAGTCTCAAACAACCCACTCTCTGAGCTAAAATTTCACTCTCTCTCTATAGTTCTCAAGGCAACAATATCATTGCTTCTTTAATTTATTGATTCTACAAACTTTTCACTATTATCACTCTTCCATGCCTTCCCTATGCAGCTTAAATTCCATAATCAATTAATATCCCTTTCACACACTCTCAAATCCTATACCCTCCTTGTTTTTCCTTATATTTGCTTGGCAAAACCACAGCCTTGGTTGCATTTAATCCTTCATATCTGCTTCACCATCACCTATGTAGCAAGTATGACTGGGGAATGACACAAACTACATTGATTTGCTTCACTCGAAGTCATTACCATTAGCCCAAGTGGGCTCATAATGCTGCTCAGAAACCATATTTTATTTCCCTTCTTCATGCTTTTTCCAGGTCTTCCTTTTATCATGTACTCTCTCCTTTCTGCTCCTACCATACCACTAAAACTGCTTCAAGGTCACTATTGACCGTCACAATGTTAAAACCATTGATTGTTTCTAAATTCTTATTTATGTACCAGCAGTATTTGACACACATTTTTTAATTGGCTTTCAAGACAGCTTCTACCTTTATGCCTATTGCTTCTCAGTCTCTTGCCATTTCTTCCTCATCTAAATGATGGAGGGCTCCAGCCTTTAGCTGTTGGACCACTTCTGTTTTATATGCTCACTTGCACAGCAAGCTCAACTTTTCTCAAGGTTTTAAACATCATTTAGGTAGTGATAACACCCAAATTCTTACTCCCAACTGCCATCCTTGGTTTAAACTGCCATCATGTCCTGCTTGGATTATTTCAATAGCCTCATAACCCCTCTCCCTGCTTCTGCCCTTGTGGCTCCTTAGACTATACTAACCACGGTAGACAGGGCAATCCTGTTAAAATATAGGTCAGATTATGTCTCTTCTCTGTTCACAACCTTCCAATGCCTTCCCATATCATTCAAAATAAGATCCAAAGTTCTGGCAATGACCTGCACATCCAGTCCTTCCCACATCCTCCTTCTTCCCCTCCTTGCGTTAAATCTCTGATGCTATCTACTACTTTTTTCAGGTAGAGATTTATGTCTATTTTGGTAACTGCTGTATCCCCAGTGCCTGCCTGGCATATAGAACATGATCAATCAATATTTACTGAATACATTAATCACTGAATCAGTGCTCAACGCTGGCAGGTTGTGTAAAATGCAGCGTTTTGGTTCTTTGAGGAAATAGTGATAAGAGGCAGGAGGGCCAGTGAGTTTCCTTCCTCCTCATTTCCACCTTCCCACTTACTTTCAAATACACAACTGGTCAAGAGGCCTGAAGGTTTTATAGTACTTGTGGTTCTGTTTGTTTCCCATTTTCTGTGGCCAAGTACCACTGACATGCTCTTGCGAGCCTGTCCCATGTTGTCTCTCTCCCTGTGGAACTGGGGAGAGCAAGTCTGGGAAGGCAGAAGTGCAAGCTCTTTGTGCTGTCGCTGTTGCTGAGACACAAAGGTGGCATCATGAACACTGATTATTTATTGTCCTAATATATTTCCAAGGACAGTATTAGCTTCTATTTGCATCCCCGATAAGAAATGGAAAGGAGTATGTATGGACTCAATCTCATTTTCCCCTTAACAGAGAAGAGGCTCACCTAAGACCAAGCTTACCTTGGAGGTCAGGACTATGTGTCCTCGGTTGACAATGCCAAATGTTTATTGTACCACGTGACACCTACATCTGTTCCCATTAGGAACCAGTGCACTTTTCTAACAAACAGGCTGTGCATTTTATCTAGTATACTTCCTATTAACATGAGGACCTGTTATATGAAAACTGCATTTTTCCCTGAGGTTATCCACCCCTCACCTTTTGAAGATCAAAATTTATATCCAATCTTTTCCACTGATGTGGTAGACTATTATCTGTCAGTTTCCCAAGTTGAAGGAAAGAAAAATGTCAGCTTTTTGGTTGACCAGCAGAAATGCTGTAAAGAGTGGTCTTGGTGAGCAAGTGGAGAGGTACACCTCACCCCTTTTACCTGTCTCAGTATCCTGCTTTTCCTCTGCCCGTGTGTACAAAGACAGATGAAAAGATGACTGTCTATCCCTTTCTATCCTTGTATTAATGCCTACATTTTGATTGTGAATTATAAATAACTGAAGCTTTGCTCATAAACCCAAGATCTGTAGGTATTTCAAGGTCAGATTTGGCAATAAATGTGAAGAGAGGATAGTCTGTAACTGCTCTCACAGTGTTCTCCTCGGATTTCTCTGGTTTGTATCTGTTTTCAGGATTTTTTTCTGCCCCAAATCTTTGCCTCCAGTCTCTGTTGTCCATTGGATGGTGAAATCATAATAGAATAACAATAATAATTGCTAAAGTTTATTAAGCACCAGTGTGTGATATGCTGTATGCTTGGCACTGTATTATCCAATTTAATACTCACAAGGTGGGCACTATTATGATATCTATTTTACTTAAGAGGAAAAGAGATTTTCAGAAATCAAGTATTAGGCAGCTAATACATGAGTAAGCCATCAAGACTGCGACCAGAGTTGCTACCATTAAGACTTCTTCAAATTCACTGCTCCCTTCCATTTCTGGCTAACAACAAGTAGTGGAGGAGAGACAGATGACAGAGCAGGAACAGTGGTGCTGGGAAGAAGGTTCGTTTTAAATGATTAGAAAGAAGGTCATGAGATAGATTTTGAAATTCCATATGTGTGTCATTTGTGACAGTAGCCTTCTATACAGAGTGGAATCGCATGGAGGTTCAAACTGGGCCCACACTGGCAGTATGCTGGAATGAACACAACTATCCCATCCAAATTGCTGCTAACAAGGTATCAGGGAAATACAACTGTGTTCCCTTCAGCATCATGGAAATGGAAGGAATTCAATTTCTGCATGGAATACCAGAAGTTGAATCCCAGCATGGGAGAAAGAAAACTCAAGTCACCAAAAACTCAACCTAATACTGCACCTCCAGAATATCAATTACTCTTTTCCCCTCTAATTCTCTTCTAAAAGGACTGCTGTGCCACTTATTACCCTATCTGCATTAATTTGTCTAGTAACAAACACGTCTAAGATGCTAAATCATTACAGGTTACTGTGTGTATGTGATAAGGACAGAATAGTAAATAGCAAATACATGAAAGAAGGAACAAAAGTTTCTGCCACAGTTAGTGTAAGGAGTACACATCAGGTTCCTGAAATATGCCAAAAAGAATTTTAAAAATGAGAGTGCCTCCAGTTTTGTTCTTTTTGCTTAGGGTTGTCTTGGCTATGTGAGCTCCTTTTGAGTTCCATATGAATTTTAAAATAGTCTTTTCTAATTCTGTGAATAATGTCAATGGTAGTTTTAGCACTGAATCTATAAATTACTTTGGGCAGTATGGCTACTTTTATGATATTCATTCTTCTTATCCATGAGCATGGAATGTTTTTCCATCTGCTTGTGTCCTCTCTTATTTCTTTGAGCATGGTTTGTAGTTCTCCTTGAAGAGGTCCTTTGCTTCCCTTGTTAGCTGTATTTCTAGGTATTGTATTCTCTCTGTGGCAGTTGTCAATGGGAGTTCATTCATGATTTGGCTCTCTGCTTGACTGTTGTTGATATATAGGAATGCTTGTGATTTCTGCACATTGATTTTTATCCTGAGACTTTGCTGAAGTTGCTCATCAGCATTAAGAAGCTTTTGGGCTGAGACGATGGGGTTTTCTAGATATAGGATCATGTCATCTGCAAACAAAGACAATTTGACGTCCTCTCTTCCTATTTGAATATCTTTTATCTCTTGCCTCATTGGCTGGCCAGAACTTACAACACTACATTGAATAACAGTGGTGAGAGAGGGCATCCTTGTCTTGTACCAGTTTTCAAGGGGAATGCTTCCAGCTTTTGCCTATTCAGTATGATGTGGTCTGTGGGTTTATCATAAATGGTTCTTATTATTTTCAAGTGTGATCCTTCAATATCTAGTTTATTGAAAGTTTTTAACATGAAGGGATATTGAATTTTATGAAAGGCATTTTCTGCATCTACTGAGATAATCATGTGGTTTTTGTCTTTAGTTCCATTTATGTAATGAATTATGTTTATTGATTTGCATATGTTGAACCAGCCCTGCCTCCTGGGAATGAAGTCAACTTGATTGTGGTAGCATTTTGATGTGCTGCTGGATTCGGTTTGCCAATACGTTATTGAGGATTTTACAGTAACCAAGACAGCATGGTACTGGTACAAAAACAGGCACATAGACCAATGGAACAGAATAGAGAGCGGAGAAATAAAATCACACATCTACAACCACCTAATCTTCGACTAACCTGACAAAAACAAGCAATGGGGAAGGACTCCCTATTTAATAAATGGTGCTGGGAGAACTGGCTAGCCATATGCAGAAAACTAAAACTGCATCTCTTCCTTACACCTAATACAAAAATTAACTCAGGCTGGATAAAAGACTTAAATATAAAACCCAAAACTATAAAAAGCCTGGAAGAAAATTTAGGCAATACCATTCAGGGCACAGGCATGAGCAAAGATTTTATGAGAAAAATCACCAAAAGTGACTGCAATAAAAGCAAAAATTGACACATGGGATCTAGTTAAACTAAAGAGCGTCTGCACAGCAAAGGAAACTATCATCAGAGTAAACAGACTACTTTCAGAATGGGAGAAAATTTTTCCCATCTATCCATCTGACAAAGGTCTAATATCCAGAATCTACAAGGAACTTAAGCAAGTTTACAGAAAAAAAACAAACACTCCCATTAAAAAGTGGGCAAAGGATATGAACAGACACTTCTCAAAAAAAAAAAAAAAGATATACATGTGTCCAACAAACATATGAACATAAGCTAACATCACTCACTTATCAATAGAGAAATTCAAATCAAAACCACAACGAGATACCACCTCACGCCAGTCAGAACAGCAATTATTAAAAAGTCAAGGAACAGCAGATGCTGGCAAGGTTGTGGAGAAATAGGAATACTTTTACATTGGTGGTAGGAATGTAAATTAGTTCAACCATGTGGAAGACAGTGTGACAATTCCTCAAAGATTTAGAACCAGAAATACCACTTGACCCAGTACTCCCATTACTGGGAATATAGTCAAATGAATATAAATCATTCTGTTTATAAAGATACATGCACGTGTATGTTCATTGTAGCACTATTCACAATAGGAAAGACATGGAATCAACCCAAATGCCTACCAATGATAGACTGCATAAAGAAAATGTAGTATATATACACCACAGAATACTATGCAGCCATAAAAAGGAATCAGATCATGTCTTTTGCACAGACATGGATGAAGCTGGAAACCATTATTCTCAGCAAACTAACACAGGAAAAGAAAACCAAACACTGCTTGTTCTCACTTATAAGTGGGAGCTGAACGTGAGAATACATGGACACAGAGAGGGTAACAACACTTACAGGGGCCTGTCGAGGGATGGTATGAGTGGAAGAGAGCATTAGGGAAAAGAGCTAAAGCATGCTGGGCTTAATACCTATGTGATGGGTTGTTAGGTACAGCAAACCACCATGGCACATGTTTACCTATGTAACAAACCTGCATATCCTGCACATGTACCGCAGAATTTAAAAATAATTATAAAATTAAAAAAAAAAACCCATGAGGGTGATAAGAAAGATATCTCCCTCCTCTACTTTAAACCAGGATGATTGAAACATAGTAATTAGATTTTGATTGTGGTAAACAAAGGCACTTTAGAAACCTCCCAATAAAACTTTGAGGAAGAAGTGGAATTACCTTTCCAGTGTTTTTCTCCTGCACAAAATTGTGAATTCTTTGAGGCAGGAACTGTTGGTTATTTGAGTCCCAGCACTGTGAGCTTAGTTTTGTCATCTGTGAAATGGAATTAATCATATCTCAGTATGCAGTCATAGTAGGATTAATAAAGTGATTATGTGTATCAATTATATATCTCAGTGTCTGGCACATGGAAAGACAAAGTATAATTATGAATTATTATTTATTATTGTGGTTATAGGGCAGAAAGGGAAAAACAACTTTCAGACAACTCTTTTACTCCAAAGTACCATGAAAGACATGGAACAGAGCAGTGAGGAGCCCTTGGGGATTTAAGAGCCTGGTTCCCCTATGGATTCTTTCAGTTAACCACCTTCCCTCAACCAATGACTTACTTTTCTAGATTTCAGTTTTCTAACACTATAATGAAATGATTGGTTTAAAATACCCAAGATCATTTTTAACTCTAAATTTCTGCAATATTTTGTTTCTAGGAAAGGACCAATTTTTCCTTAAATTTGGCCCTATTTAACAAATAATTACTATTTATATTTTTGAAACAACTGGATTATACTATAAAAGTTTTCTTTCTTTGCAATATGAAGCTGTTTATGAATTTGAGATTAAAAGAGAAGGTAACAAGAGATTTTAAACTTATGCCAATTTCCTAATAAAGCCCACACTGAAAAAGCACTATTCTGGAAAAAATCTTCAGTAATATCCAGCTTTCTACCTGAGCCTAAGTGTTCAGGTGAAACAGCTGAACATAAATATGTATACACTCACCAATATAGTAATTCTGGTTTTCGATGTTGTGCTTTTATCTGGCCATGAAGGATACCACTATGCTCTATCATCCATACCCAAAAATAAACTTTCACCAGTAGTTTTTAAAAAATGACTTGTATAAAGAGAATTGCATCAAAGGGGAATTAAGTGGTTGAGCAAGAATTCACACATGAAAAAAATTACCTAGTAATAGAAGTGCTAAACAATGACCTTTGTCTAAACATCCTTATTTCTATTTAACTTATATTTCTCCCTCATGTGGTTTTTATTAGTGAAATCAACAAATGTTCATTTAGTTTCAACTCTGTGCAAGGCTCTTTGCTAGGCACTATGAGGAATAAAAAATTAACCAATATAATTACTTTTCTCCTCAAGGAGCTGGCAGCTGATTACACATGCAGAATTACAATACAGGAGAGAAGATGCCCAGTTCCCTAAGAGCCTGACAAAGAGCACGCTGTGCATCACCAGAGATAACAAAGATTTTTTCCATTAGGAAAGTTCAGGGACACTCTATGAGACATTTCAGTTGGGCCTAAATGGATGAGACGGAGTCTCTGGATAGGATTGGGAAATAACCGGTTTCATTCATGTGGAACGTAGGATTGGGAGATTATGGAAGTACTGGGAAAGCTGGTTAAATGACCCAGTTTAGGCCACACTATGACCTTGACAGGCTGGCCAAGAAGCTTGAACTTCACTCTCTAAGCAACAAGAAATCATCAAAAATATCTTGGCTAAAGAATTACGTTCCTATAGTTGGGCATTAGAAAGATCATTGACAGGAAAGAGAAAAACAGGAGACACAGGAAGCTGAAGACCAGTTGGGAGACTGTTGCTACAAACTATGGAAAAATAAATGAATTAACTAAGATAGCAACAGAAAGTCTGGAGATGGTGGGCGGGGTGCTTGGGAAGTTTAGGAAGTCTGCCTGTTAGATGTGGCTATTCACTGTCTACACAGGCTGAGGGGTTAGAGGAGGAGTCAAAGAGGCCTTGGAAGATGGAGAAACACAAGCTGAGAACAGAGGATGGTTACAGATTTAGAGGTTTTAGTGTGAGATTCTGGGAACACCAAAATGGAATTTACCAGAAAGCAGTTCCGGTGTACATCTGATGTTCTGGAATGAGGTAGGGCTGGCAATAGATTTGGTAATTTTTGGAGTGGATGTTATAATTGAAGAAACAAAACTGACATCTCACAGGAGATGTCATTGAGAGGAAAAAAGAATATAGATCTATATTTAGGGAGAAGGCGGAGGAAGTGCAACCTAAAAGAGAGAAAGAGGAGTCATATGGAAGTTAAAAGGAGAACAGAAAAGCAGGAGTCATAAGAAGAGAAAGAGGAGCATGTCAAGAAAGGAGTAATGATAATAAACTGTAGCCCAGACCAGGGAAACACCATGAGAACTAATTCCAGTTACAGCCAGGTAACCTCATAGCTTTTACCAGAGAAATTTCCTTAGACCGAAGCAATGGAGAAGACTTTAATATACTTAACCAGTGAAAGATCACCGATACCAGCTGCTCCCATTTGTTTTGTTTTCAATATATTATAAAAATATTTAGATATACAACAAAGTTGAAAGTATTTTACAGTGACACTCAGATACAACCCCCACCAAATTCTATCATTAACATTTTACTATATATGTTCTATTACAAATCTATTTATCTACTCATCCCTCCATCAATCCACCTTAGAATTTCTTTGGAAGGGATTCTGGGTAAATTATAGCCATCATTATACCTCCTGAATATGCCAGCATGCACATCATTAGTTTAGTATTTGTTTACAGTTTTATTTTTCTTTGTGATAGAATTTACATACAATAAAATACATTTACCTTAATTGAACATTTGCTAAATTTTGACAAATAAATAGATCTATGTAACCCAAATCCCTTTCAAGGTACAGAATGTGATTATTACCCTAGAGAGTTCCCTCATTCCTAAGGGTACAGTTTATGAGAGAGTCATCACAGTTGCTCAGGAGGGCACTGGGGCACTGGGTGCTTCAAAAACAAATGACAACTGTTCCACTGGGCATTCTTGGCAGATGGAATCACTGCAGAATAGAGTATGTGACTCAACTCCTTTTGGAGAAGCAAATTTCTTATGATATGACCAGCAAGGAGAGCACATAATGTATTTGCAACTTTTTTAAAATGTTGCAAATTATTATTATTATTAACACAGGTCTAGGTAGAAAATCAAGGATGAAAAGCTTGAAAATATTGAAAACTGGATTTCTCTTAAAGCACAGAAAGCAAAGCACTATAAATTGATTGCAAAATTTTCTTGCAGGAGAAAGAGTTTAAGTCAGCTTTATTGAAGTATAAGCTACATATAGAAAATTTATCCATTTTAAGTGTGCATTCAATAATTTTTGAGAAATTTATACATTCAAGTGATCACCACTATAATCAAGAGATATAACAGTTATAGAGAGCAATCAAAAAACTCATTCAGGCCCCTTTGTAGCATGGGTTATTGATTGAATCATACTGCATACTCAATTGAAAAAAAAGTCAGATAATTGCTGATGCATTGGGTATAAAGTGTGGGAGAGAAGAGTCAAGGATGAATCCAAACTTTTGTCCTGAGAAACTGGGTATACAGAGGTACCATTGTTAGATGAGGGTGACCGAAGTTGTGGGGAAAATAGTTAGTGTAGTTTTAAATATTAAGGAGGAGTTGATTTACGGAAGATAAATTTTAGTAACTGGATAAGCATTTCAAAGACAAGTCACAACAGAAAAACAAAAATATGCTTACTGAAATAACAATAGGTACAAGTGTACAACTATTAAATTAACAAATCATTTAAAGACATGATGCTACTCAAGATTGGTTATGTTGGGAGAACTTGTATACGCACCAACTGCAGATGCTAATTTAGATAAGAATTGTCATTTGCAGAGCAGTGGCCCAGAACTGTCCATGACTCTTTTGCCCCCTCATTCCAATTCTGAGAATTGTTTCTTAGGTAATTATGTTTAAAAATTAAACGAGCAGCAAACTGACACAAGAACAGAAAACCAAACACCACATGTTCTCAGTCATAACTGGGTGTTGAACAATGAGAACACATGGACACAGGGAGGGGAACATCACACACTGGGGCCTGTTGGGGGGTGGGGGGGCTAGGGAAGGGCTAGCAGGGGGTGGGGGGATTGGGGAGGGATAACATTAGGAGAAACACCTAATGTAGCTGACGGGGGGATGGATGAAGCAAACCACCATGGTACGTGTATACCTATGTAACAAACCTGCATGATCTGCACATGTACCCCAGAACTTAAAGTATAATAAAAAAAATTTAAACCAAATAATCTAAAAGACAGAAAAAATTTTATTTGTGCTAAATGCTCACTGCAACTCTCCTTCTACAGGTTGTAGATCCCTATCTCAAAAATCTGAAATCCAAATGTTCCAAAACCTGCAATTTTTGAGCACTTGCATGACACCACGAGTGGAAAATTCCACACCTGACCTCACGTAATGGGTCGCCGTCAAAACACAGTTGTACAACATGCTTTGTTCAGCATCCCAGAGTGGAAAAAATGCCCTCCCAGCCCCCTTCAACTGCAGTGTATCTTTTCCATGCAAGTCCAGATTCCCCTTCAAGCACACCCACAAAAGGTAACAAAATAAAAACTTTGTTTCATGTACAAAATTATAAAATATTATATAAAATTACCTTCAGGTTATGTGTGTAAAGTGTATATAAAACATAAATGAATTTCATGTTTAGACTTCGGTTCCATCCTCAAGATATCTCATTATGTATGTGTGAATATCTCCAAATTAGAAAAAACATCTCAAATCATAAACACTTCCAATCCTAAGAATTTAAGATAAGGATAACTCAGCCCATAGTAATGAAATATTTGTATAACAAGTGTCCAGAAAAGGAGAGTGTATAAGTAATGTGCCTTTAGGTAGAATTTGTAATAATAGCTAACTTTTACTGAATGTTTACTACGTGCTTGACACTATTGTAAGGGTTAGTTTACATTACCTCATTTTCTCTTCATAATAGCCTATGATGTAGATATTATATTCCGTGTGGTAAAATTTATCCCTTGATAACTGATGAGAAGCGTGAAGGACACATAGTTTAAAATTATGCAACCAGTAAGTGGTAAAGATAAGACTTGAATGTAAGCAGGATAACCCCTAAGTCCGGGTTCTTAACCAACAGTAAAACTACCCAATTTTAAGCAAATACTGAGGGTAATTACAATGAAAATGGATTGAAGATAGAATGGCACATTGAAAAGGAAAGAAAATATGAAAACAATGTTTCTATTGGCTTATGTTACAAAGGAAAGAAAATACAAAAAAATTTTGTATGTTATAGGTATAGGTATGTGAATATAAGAAAAGACCAGAAGAAAATGCAAAAATAAACTTTTTGTTCACATGAGACTATTGGATTCTTCAGTTAGGAGTTCATTAATAGTGTTGCAAAATAAATTTCCTTTAAGAGGTAGGAGCAGAAGTTTTAGTAAACTGATCTTTCAAAAGCTGATGATGTACAGAAAAAAAATTCCATATGTTTTTATTTGAAGAGAGGTAGAATCAAGGGATTTGAAGAAAGCCAAAGAGAAGAGACCAAGGAATAATAAATAGAAAGAGGATGAGAAGAAATGAGAGAAGAGAGGAGGTAGTGCAGAGAAGAGATGAGAAAGAATATTGAAGAGGTGAAGAAGGAACCAAAGGTGGCATGGAGTATGTTATGACTTGTACACAACAGTTGCGCAAAAATATTCATTAAATTTGAAGTTAAAGCAATTTATTGTAAAGTTAGGCAATCATGTCATGGTTATCTCAAGGCACTCATGTTATTATGCTTTGCTTTGCAAAGTTTTGTTTTGCCTTGTGCATATGTATGTATAATATAAAAATAGCCTGATTTTATTTTTCTAAGTATGCATATATAAATATGCTTGTATATTCAGAAAGTATAGTAAGTAACTAAGAAGCAAATAAAATAATCTGTAATCCTATCTAAACAAAACTATGGTTAGAATTGTGTCACACAGCCTTCTTGGTTATTGCTGTTCATTATGCACACATACCTAAATTCATATTTCCTTCTAAAAAGGCATCGACATATGTGATCCCCTTTTTGTCACTCAGCAACACAATATGATCATTCTCCATGTTAATAAATATCTTCTCTTGAATAGTTGTGTAGTTTTCCGTTGCTTGGACAGATATAATTTATCTAATTACTCCCTTATTGATGGACACTGGCTTATTTTGAATTCTTAGCTACTATAAGCAACACTGCGATGAATAGCCTTATACATACACATTTGTACATGTTTATTTGTTTCCTTAAGATAAATTCTGAAGTAAAATTACAGGAGCTAATGTGTGTGTGTGTGTGTGTGTGTATAATGTATATGTAAAAATATGTGTGTATATATACATATAAGTTCTTTGGACAGAAATTATTCAAGTGCCTTCTAGAAAATGTGTAAACGTTATCTCCTCCCATTGACACAGTAGAGGAAGGTTTGCATCCCTATATCTTGCTAATTTGAAGTTTCAGCCTTTCTAATTTTTCAGACAGCCATTGTCTGAGAAACTTTAAAATACCCTCTTTCTCATCCCACATTGCCTCATGAATAGATAATTTGCCCGACAAAGCATCTAAAAACTTCTGGAAGATATAAGTGGTTGAAGTAAAATTATACTTGGTTTTAAGGTTTTGCCAGAGAACAAAGCAAGCTGAAAATCGTCAAGGCAAAGTTCTATATGTTTTCTACACTGATGACTCTATGTTGTTTTCTCTCTGATTGGAAAATGGAGGAATCAAACCTATGGAGACGCTTAACAAGCTCCTAAAACACAGATCTTCAGCAATCTAGGGAGCCACAGATTTCCCCTGTATGAGTCTAAAATTACATCAAAGTTTTTTCTCCTTTGCGTTGGGGTTTTTTTTTTTAAGAATAAATATGAAAGCATTGCCTCTGAACCCTTGAAAATAGCATGAGAATTATAAGAAAAAGTTTTGCATTTGAACTATGACTTAAGGTTTGAACAAATATTGAGGTATTAATTTAATTTCAGACAAACTACAGAATTGTAATGATTTATTATAGCTCTAATTTGCAATAAGAGAGAAGCAGTGATATTTCTTCTAGTATTTTAGTAGAAATGTAAAATGTGTATTTACAACACTTAGTCACTTCCCTTAAAAAATAAAATATTTTCAGCCTTCATGTAAAGCAGCCAGATGCCTAATTAGGAATCCTGAAACTTGGCTGTATTGAGTTAATAAGAACCCGTGGCAAGTATTAACCAGAATATCCCATTCCTCAACAATGAGGAAAAGTACTTGTAAGTCTGTGAAATAAGCTGTCAAAGTGGTTCGGTAAAATTCTACATAAGATTATTATATTTTCATGTTCTTGCTAACCTATACCATCGTTAGAAATCAAACCATGCCCAAATTTCACTCTTACCTTTTTGATCTTCTTCCTCAACCCTATCTCCCTCAGGAATATTTTTTTTAACTAAAACTTTCTGTGGTTGCTTTCAACCAAAGAAATGTTATAGATTGTTGAAGTTTATATGTTTTTTGTTTGTCTTTTTAAGGATAGAAAAATATTCACTGTTTTTTAATAAGTTGAGAAGGGGCTCTGTGTGTGTGTGTGTGTGTGCATGCTCGTGCGCACACATGCGTGCACACCTGTATTTTCTTACTTTAAATAAATGTTTTCCTGTTTTAAAGGCTTTCTAGTATATTGATGAAACAAAATGGATGAACTTTCAGAGACCCTAATTAGTCATTTGGCAACTCTTCTCACAGCTGAAAATATATTTTTTTTCTGAATAGGAAGCAATAAAGTATTGTAAGTACATATTTTTAACTTCTACTAAAATGGTGATTGAAATGTAACTGATGTACCTTATGGGAAAAGTGCGCATTCATGACACTTAGTAAATTACTAGAGTTCTGGAATTTCATTGTCTGATGTTAATCAATATATGTTTACAAAAATCTCAGTTTATTTTTAAGGAAGTGAGAGATAAATGCATTTATATTTTTTAGGGAAGGCAATTAAACCCCATAAGAAAATAATATAATGATAATGGTTAATACCTAGTTTAAAATGTTAGCATGAAAATTAATTAATGTAATGTGTACAAAGGACATAAACACTTACTTGGCTTATGATGAGTACTTAGTAAGTATCAGCTGTTATTATACATGGAGTCACACTGTCTGGATTTAAATCCCAGTTCTGCCATGACTTGGCCTCAAGTCTTAATTTTCTCAATGATAAAATGAGGATAATTATAGTACCTACTCCATAGGATTGCAGTGAGAATCAAATAAAGCCTTGGAAGAGTGTCTAGCATACAGTACCTTCTCACTGACTATTAGCTTTCATTTTTAACCATTAGTATTCCAAATGAGAACATGTTGCCTAGATTATTGCTAGTGGAATAGATATATGTCTAACCTTAACAATTAGTGTAGAAATTTTGGAGAATAAAGATAGGGTCTTATTTTTCTTCTGTAGCTCCTGATGTTTCTAGCCTTGTACAATAAGTAGGAAATCCAGATTCTGTAATTGTCACTGTCTCAATGCATAATTTACTGAATTAATTTGTAAAATGGTATAAATTGGTCACTGACAGAAATAAAGAGAAAATAAACAATTCTTTCTCAACTTATCCAGAGAGATCAAAAGGGGAAAGTTAGATGTTTCTTATAGAGCTAATGTTCCCTAACTGAAATGACTCATCAGCCATGGATGTCTTCTCAAAGCCAAAGTGCTTCTCAAAAGAATATTTGTCCTTCTCCTATCTGTCCTCTTCTATGAAAAATAAGTGGGATCAAAAACAAAACAAAAACAGCAAAAAATAAATTCAATGTTGACTGCTTAGCTGCTGTGTTAGTTCTAGAGCCATTTGTAAAACAGCAATGCCACCTGTTGGGTAGAATATGCAAGTCTGTTATAATTTTTGTGTACTGGAAAAATGTTTGTTCATGCCTCCTCTAGGAGGCAAAGTGTTGGGTTGCAGTATGAGAAGGAGAGAAAAATGAGTAAGTCACTTGCAAAAATCTTCCTAAGTAGTAAAGCAAATGAAAAGCCATTTCTAGTTATAACATATGGACAAGTCTCTATTTTAAAACCTTACTTTTTTCCTACCAAATCCTTCCAAGGATTACATGCTCTATCCTGGCATTTGCTCTATTGCTCTATTGCTCCTTCACACTCCTTTTATGAGGCGGCTGAAAGCTAAAATAGCAATCTGTAACACTTGTCACTTAACTAAAATGAGACATTACTTTTAATAAACCAGATAATTGTTTTAACAACTCTGCAAAGATGGGGCCCTGTTTGCAGGGGCTGCAGCAGTTTTGTACTTCTTTGTGTTATTACTACATAGTCAAAATCTCTGAAATATTATAAAGAAAGAAAAATCAAAAATGGAATTATGATAGTGAGATGACATATGGATATTAGGCTTTGACCCAGAAAATTAAAACAATTCTGTTTAAGATAAAGTGTCCTCAGAGTTGGAAGTTTATCAGTATTGCTCAAGATGGTACCTTGCCACTTACTAATACCTCAGTCTAAAGATGAAAAACTCAACCCTATTGATTTTCCATTGCTAGCAAGCAAATGATGACATTAACTTTTGCTGGGCTTCAGACAGCAAAGAATATCTGGAATTGCTTATTGGTCAAATATCTTGCTTGGCAGAGATATCTTCGCTAGGATCTCTTTGGATCAATTTCCTGACAACAAGGATCACCCTACTAAAGAAAAAGATAGCTGGGCATTCAGAATATCAGATGCCAGTTGTATGTATGTACAAAAACTATGATAGAAGGCAATGTGCAATATCATATAAGTGGCATGAGTGATTTGGGAGTTTATAGGTCATAAAAATTCCAACTGAGATATATAAGGAAGACTGGCATGAGGACACTCAAACTGGAAAGATGAAGGCAAGGAATAGCTGAGATCCAATCAGCCAATCAGAAACAAAGAGCCAGACTGTAGGAGTCATTAAGACTATTCAGGATTTTTTTTTCCACTTCTCATTCTCCTAGGTACATGATACAATTGCATTTTCCTGCTTCGTTTGAAGTTAGACATGGCTGTATGACTTACACCAGTGACATATGAAGGAACAGTGTGCATTACTTCTGAGCAGAAATTTTAAAAGCCAGTATAGATTTTGCTATGTATCTCTTCCCTACATCAGTAATTGTGAATCTGAATGTTGAGATGGAGTGCCTCTTAGTTTGGTCTGTAGGTAACCAAGATGATCAGTCTGTTTGCTGATCCACATTGGATACACAACTTCATTGTGATAAGCCATCAAGATTGTGAGGTTTGTTTGTTGCTGCAGCATAACCTAGCACATCCTGTCTAATACCCAGGGTTCCCATAAAATATATAAAGTCACGAGCTAATGAAAGTAAAAATAAGAAGGAAAGCCTTAAAAACCTAAAATTAGAAAACATTAGCTTTGGAAAAGCTAGAAGACAAGGGTTTTTTAGTAGGTTACAAAGAAATGTGTGTGTTGCCTATAAAGTCAATATATACGTGTGTGTGTCTATAATATATATGGTTTAGAAATGTATTTCCAAACGTTAGCCATTTTCCTATTTAATAGGAAATTCCCCTATTTCCTCAACTCTGAAAGCAGCAGCAACAACAATACAATGGTACTTTTCAGATGTCTCCTTTCTCTCTCTCTTATTAATATTCTTTGTCATTTCCAAGACCGGAAATTAAAGTATTGACTCCATTTTCTTTTTCTACCTTTGCCCACGTAGAGACTTTTTAAACAGTAGCCAACAGTAGCCAGAGCAATTTTATTAAAACACAAGTCAGACTAAGTCACTACTCCGCTCCATGACCTCCAGTGGTTCACCATTTACTAATAGTCTGTCCTTGCTGGAGCTTATAAGGTCCTATGTGATCTGGCCCTCAGTTACCTCTGACCTTGTCTTTATTTCCGTGCATAGCTGTTCCTCAACTAGATCGAGCACACTTGCTTAAGGACATTTATAGTTATTATTCTCTATGCCAATAAGGTTCTTCCCTTAGAAGAACATTTACATGGCTCATTCCCTTCCTTTCATTCTGGGCTGTGCTCAGGTAGACCTTCCCTGATCACTTTGCACACTTGAGAGGCTTTATCATACTCACCCTGCTTTATTTTTCTCTAGAGTATTTAGGATGATGTGATATACTACAATTTGCTTGTGTATCTGTAAATAATCTTGTACCTTTAAGTAGGATATAAGCTCCATGAAGGCAGGTCTGCGTCTGTTTCGTTCTCTATGGAATTCCATCACTCAGAAGAGGATCTAGCACATAGTAACAGTTCAATAATGAATTTGGATTATTCTTTCAGTGCTGAACATCACTGCTCTGCAATATGGCTTTGAATTCCTCTTCTGCATCCCTGAACTTACTACTCAATGGCTAGTATGCTGTCCAGGGTCAGGCTCAGGGTCACAGCATGCCAGCATGATAGCACAGGACAGAAATGTAAGCAGGCTTAACTCTGAGGTTCCCAAATGAAAGCTATGGCAAAATTTTCACTTTCCCATAAAGAAAAAAGACAGAAAAAGGCCAATTTTGAAGGCACTGACATAAAACTGAGTTTTAAATTTTATCCGTTAAAATGTGGAATTATTTCCTTACATTTTTTGGTGCTAAAGTGCCCTTTCATTTGTTAAATAATGAGATGACAGTTTTTATTTTGCTGCTTATTTGTTTGCTTTTTCATTTTTATGGTCCATACTTGGCAAGGTAAAAAGTTGAGGATCCTCAATAATACCAAATTTTTAAATATTATAGAATTAGCTATCCTGTAAGGTAGGAAACTGAAGCCAAGAAAGGCGTCATGACTTCTGAACGTTCATTGATCTAGATTATAGCAGAAGAAGAACTAAAACTCCTGTATCCTCATTTCCAGCCAGTTCTTTCTCTACACAAAATTCCTGCTTCTGAGAAGCCCTTTGAAAATAATTCCCTCCCTGATATGTAGTGTGCTTTATCACCATACATTTGCTTTTTTGGCCATTAAGCATTTTGAGGCTCTACAAGAAAATCAAGGCTCTTCTTATTTTTAGGGGAGTCAAAGGGTTTACACCTTACACAAAAGTAAGTTCTAATAGAGTAGAGTGAAGTGTCAGTGTTGGAAGCAATTTGAGAGGAATGAATTTCCCTCTGAAAACAGGTTAGGACAGTTTAATAGGTGAGTGGAGAGGTATGTTGTGCATAATACATTCCTGAATATAATATTGCCCGGTCACTTCCTTTGCTGTCTTGGATGTCATTTTGTACATTTTTCACATTGTGTGTGTATGTGTGTGTGTGTCTGTATGTTACTTAACTCTGAACTGTACCATAGGCCAGAATTTTGTCTCCTTATATTTATTATTCACCTAACCAGAGGGCCTGCCCAGTACTCAGCACTAGGTGAACACTGAGTGCCTGCCATGTTGACTTCTGCTTTTATTTATTCTCTTTTTGAAAGGTCACTTGAGCTAAACATTCTCAAGCTATTGAGAAATGCCACCCCCATTACTGGTACTGTATTGGCTCATGCGCTTTTTTCAGTTTATGTTTCTCATTGTCTTGGCATCT
Source organism: Cacajao melanocephalus (assembly GCA_963573385.1). Classification (NCBI taxonomy): domain Eukaryota; kingdom Metazoa; phylum Chordata; class Mammalia; order Primates; family Pitheciidae; genus Cacajao; species Cacajao melanocephalus. The sequence continues at coordinate 35,021 of CAUYLG010055926.1, read as the reverse complement.
GACTTATAAGTAGACAAAAAATGCCAAGTTAATGCCAGATCACGATCTGCAAAAAAAAATGCCTATCACTGCTGGCAGAAAGAGTGAAGTATGCTCCCTTTGTAAAGATCATGGCTTATAAAAAAGGTTCAAATTCTCATGAGCCCAACAGTTGGCTGTAGTACCTTCCCACCCCCAAGAGGTCCTGACTTCTATCAGGGAGGTATCTGGACCATTAATGCAATACTCCATCATAAAGTACACATTATGATCACCACTAGTAAACTCAGAAAATCACTGAATTCCAGGATTAAAAGAGACTTTAATGATATCTGAATCCAACATCCATCATCTTTGCAGTTAAGAGATTGAAGACTACTGGTAATTTACATGACACGTTTATCATTAGGAAGTTTTCTTTTCACACATACGAAGACTTGAAATCTTCCTTCCTAAAATTTCTACTTATTGATTGCTCATGAACTAATATTTGAACATTGAGCTCCTTATTACATTTCAGGTTCTGTGCTATGTGTTGAGGCTAGGAAGATGGGTAAAGCTCAGCTCGTGCTTTCAGCAGCCTCATAGTTGGGTTGGAGAATTGTCATATTAATATATAATTCACATGCTGTGTGTATGTAAGATGATACATAGTTCTGTATGAAAGCAGAGTGGAGGAACATATTCCCCCAATTTAGGCTGGTAAAGGAAGAGAACATTCCTGGAGTATATGATATGTCACTTCACTTTCTAATTTGTTAATCATGCAGCTATTTAATCAGTTACTAATCAACCCAACTATATCATCCAGTCTAAACGTCTACATCCTTCTGTGAACATCATAATCTTAGCCGGGGACATAGGGACTGAATCTCCATCATGTTTTCCTCACTCCACTCCCACCTCTGTGTAGAAGCAACAAAGTTTGAGAAATTGACCTCAACTCCAGTCATAAAACCATCCCTTGCCAGGATCCCTAACTGGATCCTATCAGTGCATAGTGTTTTATTGATGACAATTACTTGTTAAGAAGTGGGAACATCATGAAAGAAAAATTATGTCCAGTGCTTGAGAGTTGTCTGCTCATTTTTTCTTTCCAGATATGAATGAGAAAACATGTAGCCTATTTTTGACTACTGGACAACTTACATGCAAGATAAAGCCAACACTGTTGTCAGTGGAGAAAGCCAAAATAAAATCTGGATCCATGATCATATTACTGAACTGCTGGATCAATGAATCCTGATACACACTGCCAACCATGTGGGCCAATAAATGAACTCATTCTTGAAGCCAGTTTAATTTGGATTTTTATCTTATTTACATCTAAAACCATCATAAGTGTTTAACTTGTCTAAAGCCTTATTAAAATAAAGGACATTATGTCTATGGTCCTCTTCTGAACAACTGCTCTAATAATATTAAGAAGGGAAAAACGTTTCTTTGATATGCCTTGTTTTTGTGAATCAATTGTGGTTCCTAGTTCCTAAAGTCACATTTTCCTGGAGAAATATTCTTGATTCACTTACAGTACGGATAACAGTTGGAAGCAATTCAGCTCTGCAAGTATTGATTACATGTCTACTCTTTGCCCTGTATTATGCCAGGCACCAAGGCACATACAAAGTGGCTCTGAATAAGATATGACTGCTTTCTTCAACAAGCTTAAAATCTTTTGGAAATCAAATGTAATCTAAGGGAGCTTGAGTTCTTGTGTCATATACCCAGTCTCAAAACTTGCCCTGCCTATTATATGTCAGACACTATGCATATCCTGTCTCATTTAATTTTCCCATCACCCATTAAGGTCATTGTTTATGAATGAGGAAATTAAGTTCAAAGAGGTAACTAACTTTCTCAAAGCTTCTTGTCAGACGTGACGGTGCTGGGAAATGAATATAAGACTAAGTCTAAAACCAAAGGTATAACCAGCATTTAGGTGGCATCTGAATGTGTCACTAATAGGCAAGCAAGCCCCACAGCCAATTTATGTCTATTATAGTTCCTCTGTCTTGGAGATACCCTCTGAAGTCAAAGGTGGTACTCAGTTGGTCCTTTAAGGGAATAAAAATATCCTAAATCAGGCTAAGCTCCATCTGAGGGCAATCAGAGCAAAATCCAAGAGCATTACTCTTTTGGTTATTCATCTAGTTAATATATGACAGGCATTGTGTGAAACACAATGAAGAATACTAAAATTGAGGCTCAGTTTCTTCTCTGAAGGAGCTGTGACCTTTAACTAACAATAGCTGCCATGTATCAGATGTCTACTAACTGCTAGGCATTTTTCATAAATCATCTGTAATCCTTAAATGGCATTGCAGTGTATTTTTGTTCCCATTCTCTGGATGGGAGATCTGAGACTAAGAAGGCTATACCTAAGTCACATATTCAAAGTCAAGATTTGAAAACCAGTCTAATTCAAAGCTTATGATGTCACTCAGTTGTAAACATCTGAAGCCTCAGTTTGATTGATGGAAGTATGTAGTGTCCAATAAATGTTCCTTTCTTAGTCTCCATTCCATAATTCCTGCCCCATTCTTCTCAGCACCATATGCCTACCAAAGTGCTGTGTTTACTACAGCCACTCAGGGGGTTCACATCATTTATTTTCAGCTTTGTGACAGAAACTGTAGTTTCCCTGCTGCCTATCAAGTGATTGATCTTGAGAAACCTTAGGTCTGAAAATTATATTTCAAGTTCTGTTTGCCATAATAAGCATTCTTGCCTCTAGCATAGAACTGGTTATATGATTCAGACTCAAAAATACATTTTAAACACATACTATATATGCTAGGCACTTTCACATACGTCGTTTCATGACATTCATTTTACAAATAATGTATTAGAAAGTGTAGTAAATTGTTCAAGGTCATTCACATTTTAAATGAAGGTCCAAGATTCAAAATCCACTACTCTCTGTCCAGCATATTTTTAACTATACATTCAGCTTTCAACATATTTTTTAAGAATATGTCTAAATCTAATATATATTCTGCTATACCAGATGTGCATGCTATTGGTTTTTGTATGGTGAGAACTACTTTTATTTAAAGCATTTACTCTCTTTTGTCTTCTCATTCCACTTCCATTATTGCTTTCAGAATGTTTTACGTCTATGTAACTTCTGCTTTTTTCCTTGGTATCTCATAATTACTGATCCTGGCTCCAAATTCTCTCCTATAACTATTCCCAGAGGCCATCCTCACCATGCGACAGCCTGTCTCTCTGTTACATTTTCAAGAGAAATGTCTCTTCTGTGGCATTTACCAAAGGGAAAAGAAAAATCTTCCAAGCTTCTCTAAATAGCATAAAGTAATTCTTTTCTCATAGTCTTAAAAAAGGCATTTTCTCCCTTTTTCTTTTTTTTAACTCTATGACTCGTCCCATCAATAGGACCCAGACAGTTTACCACATGAAAACTACTGAAGTCGACTTTTTAAAAAATCTTTGGTATTATGAAGACAGTGATTTACTAGATTTATTCTAAGTAATCATATGGGGATACTTTTTTATTTTCAGAAAAAAATCAAATTAAACATGTGAGGTTTATTTTTAAAATTAATATTTATGATTAGACTCAGTACAGGTAAGGAGCTTAGTTGGATAGGGCCACATAGTTTTTTGTGCTATCTTCTTATGAAGTGATCGGTGACAAATTAGATTTTTCTATATTTCTAGAAAAACTCAGTCACGCTTGAAGGCTTCAGTGTGGTGACCCTTGACCTGAACTGAAAGTATAAATGAGAAAGAGCCTGGTCACCCACTACTACATTTGGAAGTTGTTTAGTATTTTTGGAGTTCTATCAAGAGAAACTTGGAATAAAGTAAGACTAAGATTAACCACTAATTGTGGAAAAGACAAGTAAGTGGAAAAAAGGTCCTGGTCTTTTAAGAGAACATCCAAAATCATGCTTTCAGCTAACACCTCTTAGCAAAGTAGTGAAAAGCAATGACCTAAGAATATGTCCAATACCTGCTTTAGCGACTTACTAACTGCAAATGGTTTAACCTCTGGATTAATCATAATTACCATCTCATAGGACTGTTCTAAAGTTTAAATGAAATAATGCAAGGAAAATATTTAGCACAGTGCCTGTTGACCCTAAGTATTCAGAAAATATTCTAGCTAAAATATTGTTGTTGCTGTTATTTTTATTATCTAGATGTAAGCCTTCAATGCAGTCAAAGTGGTGTGAAAGGACATTTCTACACTGGTATCTTGCCACCCCTGAAAGCTTATAAGCCTGTACAGAGAATTGGATTTTTCTGAGATCATGGTGAGAGGACAGATACGACAAATAGCATCAATGTAGGAAATAGATGGAAGCTACTCATTGGCACCACGCAATCACACACCCTCAATGCATGCTTGTTGAGGCAATTAACCTTCAGCTTCTATATGTATAGGTAGTTAGATTCCCTAGCTGAGGAATCGATGCAGAGTAAATATACCATTCAAAGTCTCAGCATCCACAATCTCAGCATGTATCTTTATAAATCACATGACATAAATCCAATATTTTGGGGGAAGAAAGCTTGGCAAAAGGAATTAGATAACTATTCATTGGCATCAGGATTGTTTAGAGAAGCCAGCTACAAATGTAACATTCAACTTAATATCCAGATTCTGAAACAGGCCTTATAACCCAGGAACATTTAACATTTAAACCTTTAGTAGAATACAATAACATTTCTGTGTTCACCCACCACTTAGCTGGGGAAAAAGGATGACTGGAATTATGCTTTGCAATCAAAGAGCTTACACAATATTTTAGAGTATAAGAACAAGAGATGTTCCTATGTTCCTAAATTAATCTGTCTCTCCCATTTTCAGCTTAGTTATTATCAGATTTAGAGTATTTGTGAGCAGAAATAATAGCCTTTTGCCTCCCAAACTGTGTGGCTTGGTCTGAATTTTGGAAAGCCCAGTTTCTGATCAAGAAAGCAGGACTTGAAATGCAGTGAGTCAGGGAAGACAGCCAATTTCTGGGCTGGCCAGCCATTTGCCTGATAGTTTCCTCTATTTAGAGGTTGTGAAGAACCAAGAAAAGACAGCCAGAATGAAACATGTTTCCAGCTCCATTCTCTTCCTACCTCCACACACCATCATTTCTTCCCCAAACAATTATTAACTACCCTTTGCCGCTATGTATCTAAGTAAAAACTTCACCCAAAACTCAGTGACTTAAAAGAACATTTATCACCATGAGTCCGTGGGCTGACTGAACTGGATGGGCACTGTGCTCAGCTGGGTGGATCTGCTTGAAGCTGTGGCTCCCTAGATGCCACTGCTTCCCACTGCAGGTCTGTGGGCCATCCTGGAGGCTCTATTTCACATTTATCATCATCTTAAGGTCCCAGAACTAGGCACGCTTCTTCATTCATGGAGGGAGCAGAGGCAAAAGGGAGCAAGAGGAAGTATGAGGCCTCTTAAGGCCTAGGTATGAAACTGACCCATTGTCACTCTTGCCCCCAGGATCAAAGTAAGTCACATGGCCAAGCCCAAAGTCTGTGAATCAAAGAAATACACTCCACCCACGATGGGGCTATGGCTAAATATGGAAACGAGAAAGCATGAAGAATGGGAGCCAATCATACAGCCTACCACTCTGAATCACTGCCAATCCTAAGCTAAAAAATGTTCTCACCTGCAGAACTTGAAGTTTCTCTATTGAGGGGACATTTCTTCACGTTTTAAGATCAATCGAGGGGGTTCTAAATCCCCTACACTTCTCCCTTAGCCAGAATTCATAATTCCCCTTTCCATTTTATGCTCTATACTGAAAACTTTTTCCCCTCATCATTTATCAAAACATGATTACTGTTAGTGTTGAATTTTCTTTTTAATTCTTTGGGAGCCAATCTATACAGTTTCAACTTGAAGTAATGTCATTAACATTTGCAGTACTGCCTCAATCCATTCCCCATAAATAATAAACAATATAGGATACACACACACACACACACACACACACACACACACACACACGAGAATATCCAAAATGAGGAAAAGCTAATTACTTATTGGGTGAGATTAATCTGAAAATCTTCAGGGAGAACTTGAACATTGAGTATAACCTTGAAGGAAATTTCCAGTTGCAATATTCTGCTCACCACTCACATGATGAGGCATTAGATGTGTGGATGTGTGAACTGATTAGTTTGGATCATTTGCTTGTTATTGACCACAACCCTGCCTTTGTCCTTAAGCTATGCACACCACTAGTGCAAAGGAAGTGGGTGACAGCTCACAACTAATTCATCACCATCACTGGACAGAGCTCAAAGCCCATGCAGCTTTGATTGGTGGATCAGAGGTAGTATGGCTCACATGTGTTCCTTATCTCTCCACCTTCAGGTATATGTGCATTTGTGTAGGTGTGTGTACATATAATCAAAAGTAAATTTATGTTGTGCTTATTAAACAATTAGTGGCCATTAATAATCAATGAAATATAGCTTACTAACTGCTGCTATAATTATTGGGAGCCACTGATTCATTAGAAAGTATATGTGTTTGAGTTACTAAGATGATACATTGTACATTTTCCTCACATTTCCGTTTCTAAAACTGTTTCAGGTAATAGGAAAGAAGCCACCTTTTTCTAGGTTACTATGTAACCCTAACTACCTTTCACCACAGCATTAACCATCCTCTATTGTAACTGTCTATTCATTTGTCTCTACCCACTATTTAACCATAAGCTCTGAGAGAGCAAGAAAACTCATCTAGTTCATAGTTTTCTCACTCGGCATAGTGCCTACCATGTATTATATACTCAATAAGTATTTTTTTGAGAGAAGTAAACATCATTCCAAATGTTACATAGGACAATACAAGTAAAGCAGTTTGTAAATTGTCAATTGTGTGTTGCTATGTTATAATTAGTATAATCCCCATTAAAATTATCTAATGAGAAAAATTACAATAGGCAAACCACAAATTATAAATGTACCAGCCCAGGCAATCTGCCAACTTTGCAAATTATCTAATTTGGGCATTGCATGTATTGATCTTGGCATGAACATGTACAGTGTTACTTACCAATGTGGTCTACAGGGCATGTAAATATACTTTACGGTAGAGGTGGACTTGTACCCACTGGCTACATATACACAAATCCATGCATTAGTGACAGAGAGATAACCTTGGGCTTTGCATTAAAATGGCTTCTCTACAAAAGCTCTACAAAGTTGTGAAATATAACTGAGATTCAAGTGCAAAATAAAATATGAGTCTTGCCAGAGGAAAAGTATGGTTTTTCTCTGGATTAAAAAACTAAGATTTTTTTTCCCCTTGAACGATAGGACCGTAATGATTCCATTTCTCCTGCACCAATCAGCATCAGCCTGTGAGATCCAGACCTGGCACATGGAAATTTCAGCCTTAAGTCAAATATTATTTCAAAGTTAATGACAAAATCTATTTTTGCAGTGGTCTTGTTTAAAATATTTCCCCTTAATACTCTTGAAATGCTGTAATTGAAAGCAGTTATTTGAGATGCCAGTGCATATTTCTTTAATTATGTCCTGTGCCATCTGTTTTCAATGAAAGGGCAGTATCTGTTTGCAGTTACCAATCTTATGAAAAACAGGCTTGTCCCGAAATAGATTGGAACTAAAACCAGAAAACAGTCCTTTCAGAGGCATCCTTTCAAGGCAATTAACTTTAATCATTATAGAAATGTTTATTTCCCATCTTAGTCTCTCTTCACATGTAAATTCCTTCAGGGGAAAAGATCTCTTTTTGTGACTGTTTGAATAGTTCCAATTTGGAATAATCAGAACCTGCTGGTCTGTTTATGTTCCAATTGTGAAGGCTGGCAGCTTTCTTGATGAAGGAGCATACATTCTCTGCAGAGAGCAGATTGAAAAGCACAGTAGATACACACTTACTGGTCAGAGTAAGCTGGCTTAACCTCCTGGGCCCTATGCTTGCCCCATACTGTCTTCAAGGGTCAGGACAAGGAAGCAATGTGATGGATGGGAGACCAGGAATCCTACTCTGTGTCAGATAAAACCCATCTCCTCAAAGGAACCAGATACTCTCTTCAACCACACATTCCCATGTCATTCTCCTAAAAGCTATCAGAAAAATTGGTGGCCTTGCAAAATGCAGGATCTATGGTGGTGGCTTGTAACTGCATCATTTTACCTAGGAGAGAGTTATTTCTGAATTGCCTCTATTCTTCAGGGACATTTTCTATCATAAGGTCAAACAACATTTCATGGCAAATTTTTGATGATGATGATTAAGCAGTTTCATCCATTCCTTCAGAATGTAAGTTTCTCAAGGGCAGGGATTCATGACTGTTTCGGACATTGATATATCCTAAATACAAACGATAACATTTGGTGCAAAAAGACCCCCAGTGACTATTTGCTGAATTTTTTCATTTTTTTAGATTTTGATGATACATTGATATAAAGCATACAAAAAGTCTCTTAAGAGACTTTCATTTAACATGATCAGTGTCTTGGACATGAACCATATTGACAGTAAACATCTTAAGGATAGAACAAGAGCAAAGACTGCCTTTTTCACCTCTGTGCCTAGATGCAAAGTCTCTGATTTAGACTTGGCATTTACTAAATATTTGATTGATTTAACTCAGCAAGCACTCATGTCTTGGCTACCACCTAAGAGACTTACCATTTACTTAGATTTTAATAAGTCTTGAATGTTTTTCTACATAAGCTTCTCTAATCCTCAATACAAACAAACAAACAAACAAAAACCCTGTAAAGTACTAAATATCTCCAATGTTCAGATGAAGAGCTGAAGTTTCTATCTGGAAAATCACTTGGCCAGGTTAATCAGTTAGCAAAGCCAATGTAAGATGAGGAACTCAGGTTTGTCTTAAAGTCAATAATATTGTACCCCATAAATATATAGTATATACAATTATGATTTGTCAATTTAAAAATTTTTTAAATGCAAATCAATAAACAAAAGTTGATACTCATATATGTTCTCTATTGGCTCCTATACACTACTTGAAGTGTCGTTTAGGAAAACTTGTCTTTAACACAGTACACCCAAGGATTCATTATCACATATTAAAAAATCTAAAACTACATTATTATTATTTGAGAAACAGTAGTTTCCCACCTCTCCCTTGATGCTTCCTTGATAATCCCATCTCTCCCTTGAAGTTCATGGAGACCTATATTGCCTGGACCTCCTAATAACTGCTATATCCTCTAATTTGGGATCCCTGTAGCCTGCAGATCTATGGCTTTTGGACCGCTTGAGCTCCATTCAAGGAGATGTTCTGGTTTCCCAAAAATCATGACAGTAAGTAATGTGTTTTTTTTCCCTTTGGAGTTGAAATGTTATCCTATCAGACTGGATGGAATTGGCAGGCTTGCTTTAAAGAAAACCACCCAACTCTCCCAGGCTTTTTTTTTTCTATGATTTAAATAAAAGTGTAACACAATCTTTTAAACTTTCATAATTTAGTCCCACCCCAAACTTTCCAGAAATCAGTCAGGAATTCCTGTGGGAATATCAAGTGAGAGGCAGTACAGGATAACGCAACAAAGGGAAATGATGGAAAGTTGGGAAAGAGAACAGAGACATATGAATTGAGCAGTGACTGAGCATCTTAACACACTCATGCTAATGAGTGGCTTCTGAAATTATGTGGTCAAAAAAAAAAGGAGCTGGACTCCATGTTCTTGAGCTTGGCATTCAGTGACGATGACTCATATTTTAGGTCTGGAGCAGACTAATGAGTTATGAACAAACTCCAAGCACTCATTCTGTCTTAGAATGGCTATGATCTTTTTGTCAACTGTTTATCACTTAATAATATTAATCACCACTTCCCAGTCTTCATCCAGAATATAGTAAGTGCTACTCTGAGCCACAAGCTCAGAGAGTCATCTCTACTCAGAGAACGTTCCATTTAAATTCATCAAGAGTGTGTGTGTGTGTGTGTGCGCGGGTGTGTGTGTGTACACACACACACTCATGCTCACACAGGATAAAGATATATAAGACCTCCCTCAAAGAGAAGGAATGCCAGGGTGGGGCAAAAGTCAATGTGTTAAAGTAAAAACACTACTACCAATAACAAGAACCACCACAAAATAATAATATATTTATTTCATGTCTACTCTGTGGCAAGCACTGTGCTAGGAGCTTCATATTGATTCTATACAGACTCTTTGAAATGAATGCTCTTATCCCTATTTTACAGATGAGAAAATCAAGGCTCAGAAAAACTAATATTTTTAGGTTCCAGAGCTAGTAAATGATAGAAACAAAATTAAAACTCAGTTCTTCCTGACTTTAAAATTTCTGTTCTTTCTGTATTAATCAGAGAATATGGTGGAGAAAATTCTGTTTTGTGAAGGAAACAGATTGAAAATAGAGAATACAAAGATTAAAAACTTACTATAGAATCCCGGAAATACTCCTGAGCTAGAAATTAGATCTAAATTCTATTATCTACTATTTTGCTAATTAATTTTATAATCTTAGGTAAGTCACTAACTTTATCTCTTCAGGCTTCTGTTGTATCATCTATGCAACCAAATTAAGGACATGAATTTAATGCCGTTAAAGACTGCAGGGGGACTTTTAAAGACTGCTGTTAAAGAATGCCCCTAACTTAGAATTCTCAGTGGAAGGAGCTATGTGAGCAAGGCTGAATAGACAAATAGAAACAATATGTCAAGCATTTCAGTTGTAGGGTTCCTTGGCTAAGTCACACTAGAGTATCTTGGGCTTTGAAACTGGGCTGCACCTTCTTTTCTCTGCTCCATCTAACATGATTGGATTGCATAGCATATTCCAAATTAACTTAAGTAACCACCCTTGTGAATAGAAATAGTTACTCAGACATTCAAGTGCAAAGGCACATAAGGTCAAAAATGTGGGTGAAATTTCTCATCTGAATAGACCAAGGAAGAAGCAAAAGATAGAGATGCAAAAGAGAAAAATAATTTCTCTTCTCTATAAATGACTTCTAAGATCTTTCCTGGAATTGAGAGTCCATAGATCTATGAAACCACTGCCTTTAAACAAAACTGAGTGAATATCAATCAAACTGAAACATGTAGTGAAATGCCAATTACCTATAAATAAGTGACAGTGAGATCAAAAGCAGATTTTTAATCAGGAATAGTAGATATCAGAAGACAAAGGAGTAATATATTCAAAATACTAAGAGAACATAATGTAAAACTAAACTTTTCAAATTCAGCTAAACCATTATTTAAGAGGGAAGGAGAAAAGCACAGTTTACCACGTACAGATTCTCACTGAAATAATTAGTAAAGATGTGCTTCAGGACATTGTCATTTTTAGAGTCAGGCAGCTCTCCTGACCCTCATGCTATATAGTTTTCTCTCTGTCTCTGTTTTTGCTACAAGGTAGAATCCACAGGGCTAAGGGGATGTGCTCGCTGGGAACCTGCCTCTCCTTCTAAACCCTCGTCCAAATACCTAGAACTCCAGAGTTTTCCACCAAAACAGAACCTGGGCCTACTTAGATCCCAAATGGATCTCTTTTCCCAGTCTGTTGTCTCAACAGAGGGAGATAACACCAGTGGTCACACCTCTCAGCCAAAGAGGTAGCTTTTTGCAAGGGTTCTAGATGGAACTACGTGTATATGTGGAGAGAGCTACAAACGTGTATGAGACCCTTAGTAAAGCCAGGAAGAGAACAGAATTTGTGTGAGCTGCAAAACAAAAGCCAGGGGCCCACTCTCTCCTAGCCATGACTTTCTAGTTTGGGAGTCCAAGAAGTGTAACAAATCTAAATTTGAACCTGGTCTTCTAGGTTGTTAGGAGGATATATTTTTCAAGAAAGAGGATAGGGCATCGTGCATTTAACAATTTGTGGGATTTATGTACATTTGTATGGAAACAAATAGCTCTATGAAGAGACACTTAGAACCATTAATACAGGAGTACAGCTATGTAAAGAGTGCACAGAGAACATACAAACGGCCAGGGCTGAGTGGAATTATAGTACAATGGTCCCTCTACAGTACAAAAGCCTCTCTACAACACAAAGCCCCTCAAATTTCAAACACTCATGGAAAGAGCTAAACTACAGTCTAGGAAAAATAACAATAAATGAGTAGTTGTTCAATGTTCACAATCCATATTTTAGCTTGGACGTTTCAGGTCCCAGCTTGTCCAGTAAATGCAAAAGCAATGGTGGTGTCCTAGTGAGAAGAGACAGGGGCTTATGGTATGGAAAAAATAAAACTTCTGGGTTTGTAAAAAATATGTATTGATACATATGGGTATGTGGGCTTCTTTATATGCTTGATCTAGGCCCTTTGAATATTAGAGGAAGGCTAAAAGAAAAGAGAACCCATTGGGAAAGCATGGAATGCAAAGAACAACAGAGGTTATGAAAATTAGTAAAACACACCAGTAAATTAATTAATATGACTGTAAAAATCATAATGACAAGGTTTTGTGGGTTAAAAATTGTAAAACAAAAACATAAGGAGAGTTTGTCAATGGGGTGTTAAAAAGTGCTAGGATTCTATTATACAAGAGTAGGATGTAAATACGGAACGATTTTATAAACCATTAACAAATTTAGAGCTAACTGTGCACTATAAAATCATAACAAGTTTAAGGTAATGACTAAAGTAATAGAAATACTTAGTTTCTGGACTAACAAAAGAAATGGAGAATAAATTGAACTTTAATAATCCAAGAGAAAACAGAAAAAGGAAATAAAGCAAAGAAATAGTGATAAACTGAAAAACACAGAATAAGATAGGAAGAATAAATCCACAATTTAATAATTAAAATAAATTTAAATGCAATTAAATCCACCTATTAAAATATAGAGAGCAACAGTTTAGATAATATAAAAAAGAATAAAATCCAGCTATATGCTGCTTATAAGACACACAACTGAAATAAAACCATGCAGGTCAGAAAAGAAATTATGAAAAAAAGATATAACATGTAAACTCTAACCAAAATAAAGATTATTTTAGGTTAATACCAGATAACAGAGAATTTAAAACAAAATAGTAATTATGAATAAAGTGTGATACAATATACGGAGCAATCAACAAGTAGAAATAATAATCACAAATGCATATGCACCTAATAACATAGTTCCTAATACATAAGAAAAAAATTGAAATAGGCACATCTCCCATCAAAACAAACCAAAAATAAGCAAGGTTAGAGAACATTTGAAAGACACATTACCAAGTTTGACCTTATATCCTTGTTTCTGTCTTTATACCCATAGAGTTATCCTCTTTTATTTGATTTTCAAGAACGTTAAACGTATTTCAAAAACTAACCACGCAGCATAAAATTAAAGACTCAATCACAAAAGGGTAACTAAAGTACTCTATGAGTATAAAATTTTTAAAAACACATTTAAATGACTCAGAGTTTAAGAATACATAAGGAGCTCAAACAACTCTATAGGAAAATATCTAATAATCTGATTTTTATAATGTGCAAAAGATCTGAATGCACATTTCTTAAGAGAAGACACACAAATGGCAAATAGGCATATGTAAAGGTGCTCAGAATTACTGACATTCAGAGAAATTCAAATTAAAAATACGAGATATCATTTCACTCCAGGTAAAATGGCTTTTATCTAAGACAGGCATTAACAAATGCTGGTGAGGATGTGGAGGAAAAGAAACCCTCATACATTGTTGGTGGGAATGTAAATTAGAACAATCACTATGGAGAACAGTTTAAATGCTACAGGGGACAGCTACCCCATTCTCCATGATGTGCTTATTTCACAGTGCATATTTGTATTGAAGCATCTCATGTACCCCCCCCCACACACACACACCCCTACTAGGTACCCACAAATTAAAAAAAAAAAAAACTAAAAATAGGCCGTGTGTGGTGGCTCATGCCTTTAATCCCAGTACTCTGGGAGGCCAAGGCAGGTGGATCACCTGAGGTCAGGAGTTCGAGACCAACCTGGTCAACTTGGCAAAACCCTGTCTCTACTAAAAATATAAAAATTAGCAGGGCATGATGGCAGGAACCTGTAATCCCAGCTACTCGGGAGGCAGAGGCAGGAGACTCTCTTGAACCCGGGAGGTGGGGGTTGCAGTGAGCCGAGATCATGCCACTGCACTACCCAACCTGGGTGACAGAGTAAGATTCTGTCTCCAAAAAAAAAAAAAAAAAAAAAAACTAAAAATAGAGCTAGTATATGACCTAGCAATTCCACTCCAAGGTATATATCCAAAAGAAAGAAAGTCAATATATCAAAGGGATATTCTGCGTTCCATTCCTGTTGCATCATAGTTCACAACAGGCAAGATTTGGAAGCAACAGATGAACAGATAAAATATGGTACAAATACACAATGGAGTACTATTCTACCATAAACAAGTAATGAGATCCTTTTATTTGCAGCAACATGGATAGAACTGGAAGTCATTATGTCGAGTGAAATAAGCCAGGCACAGAAGACAAACATTACATGTTCTCACTTATTTGTGGGAACTAAAAATCAAAACAACTGGACTCACAGACACAGAGAGTGGGATGATTACCAGAGGCTGGGGAGGGCAGTGGAGGGTGAGAGAGCAGGGGAGTGCAGATGGTTAACAAGTACAAAAAGTAGTTAGCATTAATAAGACCTACTATTTGATAACAGAACAGAGTGACTACAGTCAATAATAATTTAATTATACATTTAAAAATAACTAAAAGAGTATAATTGAATTGTTTATAAGACAAAAGATAAATGCTTGAGGAGATGGATATGTCATTTACCATAATGTGATTATTAGGCACTGCATGTCTGTATCAAAGTGTCTCATGTACCCCTTAAATACATATATCTACTATATACCCACAAAAATTTAAAATTTAAAAAGATAAATATCATCAACATATAATATAAATGATGCTCAAAAATTAAAAACAACTTATGGTTTAAACAAGAAATCATAAAGAAAATAGAAATATATTTACAACAAAATTATGATGAATATGCTAAATTTTGTAATTTGGTAGAATACAGCTAATGTGATACTATTGTGGAGGCAAGTAAAATTAAAAACCCTAAAAAAGAGCAGAAAATTAATAACATTTGTATATAACAAAAATATAGAGAATATTAGAAGGGAGGATAAATAGATAAAATTAATTTATAAGGATGGAATTATACTCTAAGCCATTTTAAATAAAATACCTAACATTTAATTATACTTGAAGAAAAAAAACAGAAATGAATTTGTAAACTTGAGTTAAAAATTTCTATTTCCCAAAGATATCACTTTTTCTAAGCTCTTTTAACATTAAAAGAACTATATGAAGATAATTAAATTAGTGTCACTGTTTTTAAAAACTGCATTTCCAATTTTAATGTGAATTGCCTCTCTTGCACCAAAAATGAAACAATTTTTATTACTAAACTTCTTTTAATTCTTCCTTTATTTTTCTGTTACTTACAATATTTTTACTTGTTTAGGGATTATAACACTCACGTTTTGCAATCAAAATTCTGTCAACTATTAAATTTTGTTCTATTTTTAAATAGATTAATACCCCCTCAGTTTTTGTTTTGTTTTTTTATCAGTTTTCCAAGTCAGCGTTCTTCGTTTCTTTAAACATCACTTAATTGGCTGGTTTTTTTTTTTAATTACTGCATGTTTTGCTCAAGAATTCCTCACTGGATTCTATAATGTCTTACTTTTTCATATATGAAGTATCTGCCTTTTGTCCTATTTTCCTAAGTGACAATTTGGCTGGGTTAAATATTCTTGGATCTAACATTATTTTCCATAGAATTCTGTAGTCATTGCTTCATTGCCTTCTGGATTTTGTTTTTTCCATGGTGACTTACTTTTTCTGCCTAAATACTAAGGCAATTCCTTAAAAATTTTTTTGTTTTTGCAGTATGGTAATTTAATAGTAATTTATTTTTTAAAGTTCAGATAGGAATAATTTTGCATTATTACTTCCTAGTATATAGAATTTCCTCTCACACTGTAAATTCAATTTTATTCTTCATTTCAGGAAAATTTTTGTCATTGTGGTATATCTTTACTTCATAGCAGCTCTTTCCTTCGGGGATACCAATTGCCCTCGTGTTAGATTATCTTTACTTTTTCATAACTCCATCTCTTCCAATTGCTTTAATCTCTTATCTGTGACCATGTCAACATCTCCCCCATGCCATAAATACAGTTTTTATCCATGTCTATTCCCTTCCTTGTTCTTATTATTTACAAAATCTATTGTGCTATTATTTCAGTTTGTTATCTGTTTCATTAATTCTACACCTTTCATCTCATTGTTTTGCCTCATCACATTTTTGGGCTCATAATTTTACAAAGTTATTTTCTATCATGAAGTACTGGGTGGGAGTTTCCGGGCCAAGACAAGTAGAGAAGCAGGAACACAGCTTTTCTCTTTCATATTCCCTAAATAAGAACAAAAATTATTTTTAAAAAGCCAAACTATCTGTGTGTATATATTTGTGTATGTGTGTGTCTTTCATGAACATGAATTATTACAGCTTTGAGATGGTTTACTTATGGTCCTAATAATCAAGAGGATAGACTCCAAAAAATTTTAGTGTCCACTCTATGCTTAAATAATTAAAAATTATTTAGTAAAAGCATAATGTTATCCGAATTTTATAGTTGTGTGTGTGTCCACATTAAAAAAAATCACATTTCTAAAAGGAAATAGTGCAACCCAATACAATCTTTTAATCCAGTTCAATTAGTTCATATCAATTCTGTTCAAGTCAAATCAGCTCAGTTCAATTTAACTGGATATGTCTGCTTGCTCTAATCTTGGTTCACTTTCACATTAAGGTGAAAAAGCGAAAAATCCAGCTCCAGATAATACCTTTCTGCTGTCAATATTTTCTCTAGCTACCCTCCCATTCCTCCACTTTTTCATTAACCAGCTTTTTCCAGCCCTCATCTCCTGCATCTTTAATCTGTTGGCTTTGTGATCCCTCTCCCATCACCTGCTTTAGATCCCTCTTTGTTTTGACAACCTTTAAGCAGTTTCTGCGTTTTACCAATTTTAGGCCATTTCACTAATCTGTTGACTTTTTAGATCCATTAAATTTTGATAACACTGCAACTGAAAATAAGAAACACTTTATTCAGCTAAAGACTTGTTCTAAAATATTTACCACACTGCCAGAGGTAGTCTGTACAAATGTGTAGCTTGGCCTCCTCACAAGTATATAATGTACTATGTTGGAGTAAGGCATAAAATTGTAGAGAAAGACCATGTGTACTGTGCACTAAGAAGACAATGATGCTTCAACCTGTTCCCTACTGTGTATCTTCATCCTTGACACTTTGCCCTTAATATTGAGACCTAGAGCTTCCATTAATTGGAGAGAACCAGAAAGACTAGCCCAAATAGAATGCCTTTTGTGTGTGCTAATGTAATTTTTAAAGAACACTTTGGATGAGGCAGGCAGGCACATAGCTGAGGACCAGCAATAATCCAAAGTGTCTCAAAATAAATTACTTTCCAAATAGTCCAAAGAGATAGAGAAGGCAGAGTGACTCTATATGGCTGGTAAAAAGTTGGCATCAAAGGCAGATGATTAATTTGAACTGCAGTTTGCTGTATTTTTATGCTTTGATTGACAGTCTTCTGTTATTCTTGGTGAGGTAGAAAACTCAAATTTTGCCTTTGGTATTTTTCTTTATTATTTTTTCAAGCTGTGGTAATGTAGTATTTTCCAAAACTGAGAAAAAGCATTAAGTCATCTTCTCTATTGCTCTAGCCAAAGCATTATTTTCTGTGATGTGTATTCTAAGACATTTATGAACTAAGTTAACCTTAAATTATGGTGGTACCCTTGTTATTGTCTTTAAGACATGACTTCCAATTATTATTATTAGATATTTTTTTCCGATTCTGGTCATCTTTGATTAATTTGTAAAATTTCTCTTTATATCTCTGAATCACATCTATCTCTATCATGCTGTGATCTTAATGTGAAATTATGCCTTTAATGTTAAGAAAAATATTTCTGTGAACTATCATACTGAAATTAGAGATATGTACATATAAAGGAATGGGGCATTATAATATTTGACTGAGTACTCACCAATCCCTAAAATGTGACATGTGTTTAAAGTAATTATTACCGTGAATGGTAAATAAACCATCAAAAGATAGCTTGGTGGAGAATGTATTAGGACAGTTCCAAAGCTTTATCATGGTGAGGAAAGCAGGTCATCAGCTATTAAGCTTAACATTTATAAGGTCTTCATTGAATTCTGTGGGTGTTCTACAGGGTCTTTTCATTCTTTCTGTCAAACCTTGCATGTTTTCCACCTCTGTGTGACCTCTGGTAGTTGCTCAGTTCAAAACTTCTTGGTAGTTGTACTTCCTCATCAATAGCACGTCATTAATTTCTTTGTCCAATAAGGAAAGGAAATTCTCAAATCAAAAGGAAGAATAAGATCTCCGTGGTACCAGCTTAGCCTTCTTTTAAAAAATCCTGGTATCTTATTCTCAGTAATAGAAATGGTAGTATTTTGGCCCCAAACTAATAGGTCCCCTCTATATGAATGCTGAATATGTTGTTAAAATATATCACCTAAGCAAGTCATTGGAAATTATATAATTGGTCAAATGAAATTTCCAGCATCAATAGAAAGTTTTAATATAATTTCTCATTTCAAAATCTCACATTGTCAGCTTTGACTTGAATAGCCGGTGAACTTCAGTGCGGAAGAGCAGTGTTGTACAATTGCTTCTCATTTCCTTGCACAGAATGCTAAGAAGACGTATCAGTCACTTTCATTTAATCACATTTGCATCGTTTACTTCAATATTTCAATCAAGATCAAGTGACATTTCGCTAACCATTAAATACTCTGGGAAAATATAATAACCATAAAGATAAGGGAAAATAGCGTCCTCTAGCAGTTTTAGTAAAGTTATTGCAGTTTAGCTAATCAGTCCTTTTGTGAGTTTCATGAATAGCCAAGGCTTTAGTGGCTGCCTAAATAACTTAGGATTTAGAAATAGAGATTTTAAAGAAGCAAGATCTATGATAGACTCCTTGATTAACTACTAACCTCAGATTTTTCTGTTACATGCTCTCATAGTACCATATGAAAGATATGTAAGTGTGAGATGTAAACGATGTGTGAATGATAACATGTAACAGTATTTTTGTGGTATTTGCATATTTATTTTTTTCTCTTTTCCACTGGACTGAGAGCTCATAGAGGGCAAGCACTATTTCGTTTCATGTTCTGTAGCCACTGATTAGCGGAGTGCCTTGCACATAGTAAGGTTTCAATACACATTTCTTGAACATGTAAATAAGTAAAATGGTTCCAATTAGAATAGAAACATAAAATAAAAATTTAATATAAAAACTAATCTAACCATCTTTGATATGTTATAATTGCTAATGAGCCATTAAAAGATTGGTCTATAAATTATAGTATTTCGACATTATCTTATTATTTGCCTTTTCCAAAGTTGAACAGATACATTTTATTTTGGTTTATTTAGATTGTATATTGCTTCAACTACAAAGATGTATTATCTCTATTTTGAGCTAAACTGTTCATAATTTTTTTTCTTGAATCAGAATCTTAGCTAACAAATGAAGAGGGAAATGACATAAGTAGAAATCACCATTTTGTAAACTGTAATAAAATACTGGAGGTAATCAACGATCATCAAGAGAGACTAAAATAATTAGATGAAAAATTGATGGGGAACATTATAGTGGATGGCTCAGGCTGATAGTACCTGAACCCACTGATCTTAATATCACAAATAAATCGTAACAATTCGACACTTTGTGGACACTAGTGTGATGTATTAGAACATTCACAACATTATCTGTGAAGTATTTTTTTGGCAAAGTACATCTTATAGAGCCTCTAGATTAAATTTCTGGCTTATAGAGGCTACAAGGCATAGAGGAACGTGTTAGTGACACCACAGAATGCAATAACAAAATCCAGACTATGGCAAATTCTAATTTCTTTCCACAGAATAAACAGCTCAGTTTCCTTCACAAGTATATGTCAAGGGGAAAAAAAAGGAAGAAGAAAACTACAGTTTAAAATATCCTTAAAAGACACATCAACCAAAGGCTATGTGGAAACACTTCTGGATTCTGATTTGAACAAACTGTAAAACAAAATAAATACAAAAATAAGATAATCAGGAAAGTTTGAATACTGGCTGAATATTCAATCAAACTAAAGAATTATTTGTCAATTGTTTTACGTATGATAATAGTAGTGGTGGCAATCTTCTCCCAAAGATTTGTGGATGAATGATATGTGGGATTTGTTTCAAAATAATTTAATTGAAGGTAATTAAGGGATGTATAGATAAATTATGTTTGGTCATGTTTGATAATTATTGAGGTGGGTTGCTAGGTATATGTAGATGTATTATAATGTTTTTGCTGCTTTGACATCTGTTTTAATGTTTACAAAATAAACAATGTAAAAATTAAAAAAAAAACAGGCAGAAATGAAGATTGAAAACAGTACCATGTTGTGATTCAGAATACAGCTTTGGAATCAACTGCCTGAGATTAAATTCCAACTCTACTACTTACCAACTGAGGGACTGTGGTGACTACTAAAATCTCCTTGTGCCTCAGTTTCCTCATATGTACAATGGGGATAATAATGGTACTTGGCTAACAAACTTGCCAAGATTCAGGGAATTAATACATATAAAGCATTTAGAACAGCAAGAAATAAATAGTATGTACTAATACATGTTAATTATTTAAAAGCAAAGTTATCCTAGTTAACAATTAGTTTTAAAGCTTAACTGGAAGACTTTTCTTTGTACCAACTTCAACCACTTGGTAGTAGCTTCCTAAAGTCTTGAGATGAATATGATTTTTAGACGAAATGCAGACACAGCAAACAGTAACTTACACTTAGGTCTGCAAGGGTGGGAAGAGTGGGTTTATGTGGAGGTATTTATCAACCTCTTTCTATGAAGTCCAAAAACCAATCACAGGCAGTTTTCATAAATTATGGAACTTCTGTAACTAGACTAATCAACTTTATCTCTTTCTTTTACTGAGGAGAAACTTGGGTCCAGAGAAGTCAAGTAATTCGCCAAAAATTATACAGCTGGCAATTAAATGGTTCCCAGAACCCAGATCTCAAGATACTAGTAAGAAAAGTGATGTGTCTCTTATATCTCAGCATTGCGTCTGTGGGGAAATTCCATTCATTCATGAAACCAATTATGACTATAATTGCGAGGCATCTCATTTTGAGATTTGGAAAGTGGTTCTACAAATTGAGAAACATAGAAAGAAATCTGTGCAGTGGCGCTGACAAGGGTTAGAGCAGACAACTGGAGCATCACTCCCTGGTTCTTAGGAAACTGAGTCATTCTTCATCACTCATCCTGTTTTGCAAGGTCAAGTTTCCAAAGGATTTTGCAGGTCAAACTGTAGACAGTAAGGCCTATAAGCTTCTAGGACTCTGGTTGTCTCCCTTATTTGACGCTTTATGGCTGATGAGACCTGTCTGAATGGTCACTCCAAGAACTCAGTAATGACAGTGACATGGATCATTTTCAAGGTTCGGAGGTATCTGAAAATATCACTGATTTGCCTTGAAACTAAGGCAAAATTTGTTTTATTTGAGCGTCCTAGCTGTTCACAAGGAACATCCAAAGTAAGCATATTCTTTCCCAGCAACAGCTTTCAAGAAGGACTGTAAATTTATTGCATTGCCAAGAACAAAGCTTTAATCTGTAAGGCACTTGGGAGGTAAAGAATATTTCAAAGTCATATTCAAATCTCTATCTTAAAAGTTATTCTTGGGAGATTTCAGTGGCTGAATTGTAGAAATGTTTACAAGGAAATTAAAAATCAAAGCTATTATTCAAAACATTGTTTTTTAAAGGTACTATCGTTTAAAATTGGCCTTTACAAAGGTCTATGAAACCCTTTTCATGTCTCCTCATCCTGTAAATTGTCGATGGGGAAGAAAGCTATGATGCAGTTATGACTAGTAGAGACCACTTGCACACAGGGAAGCATTTTCTAAACTAAGTGGCAATTTCAAAATATTTTACTGTCTTATAATCATTTCTCAATAGCAAATATGTTTGCAAGAGAACCATTGTTCTAGCAATGATTAAACTATTTATAGTTTCTCTTGACATCATGTCTCTCCACATATCCCTTTCAGACATTTGTCACTACTCTTTGCTACTACACTAAAATTTAATAAGCAATAATTTATTAAAGGTTTGTTGCAATGTGCAATCTGATACTATACCCGTAAACTTTGCATGCTATGTTACATTAAAATCCACTTATCTGTCTTGCACTTTGAGGCAATCTTTCACTCATTTCTGATTTCGTAACATTATACATTGGTAATTTGGAACATACTGGTTTACCAAGTTATACAGATCTTCCAAATGCTGATGCAAAATCACAGTTATTAATATCAGTGCCAATTTCATCAGAAAAATGTTTTGGCATTGGGAAGCTGTCAAACTCATGGTGGTGGATAAAATTTTCCAAGATTCTAATTTTCTCTTGAAAACTTCAGTTTTATCATTGGCAACAGATACTTATTTTCCCTGAAGTGACAGACTCATATCATTCATTTTTGAGAAAATGTCAGCCAAATACCCAAGTCTGAATAACTGTAGTCTGTCATTGCTTCATTCAAATAATAAAAAAAGGTTTTATAGAATAGCCTGTTCAGCTCACAATTCAAATATTCACACAAGTGCTTTTCCTTGAAAATATGAAACTAGCATATTTCATCATGTAGCAGAAGTGCTTTATGTATTTCTCATTTCATTATATAGAATATTTAAAAATTCATGTGCTGACTTTGCTTATTTTGTTTGGTTGCCTTTTGGGGAAGTTTTGGTGGGGTTTTCCTGTTTTTGTTTTTTGATTTTACTATACGTATGTGGCAGTGGAGAATATGGTGAATACTAGTATAGTTTGGTGCCCTATGTTGATTCATGCTGAAGGACTGGCAGTTTTATCCGACAATGATTTTGCATCTCCGATGCATTATCTTGAAAACAGTTTTGACCTCATGGACCTCCTGACAGAGTTTCAAGAACCTCCAGGGATGTACTGATGACACTTTGAAAACTGCTGCCCTATACAATGACCCTTATATATTCATTCTGACAAAATATGATTTGAAATAAAGATGTAATAAAGAAAGAGTACTGCAGAGAAGCAAAAAAAAAAAGTTTTAGCTTAGGTTCTAAGAACAAAAGAGTTTTAGTTTCTACTTGAGTTGTGTCAAAAGTAACTTAACGAAAGATACTCAAGGGAGTTGATCTTAGGGGTATGCTATAAAGCTAATCATTGTAGATCAATGGTAAAATGAAGGAATAAAACTAACAAAAACTAACACTATAAAATATTAAATTAAAAATTATAGAAGGATTTTGCATCTGAAATGTGGAAAATCCATTTTGATTTCTCACTTTTTTATTTCCTCTCTACCATGGGAATGATCTTGATTAGACAATATTTTACAGGACAAATTTAGGAAAGGACTCCAACTTCTTGTCCAGTATATAAGAATGACAATTCTTCTCCATCAAGATACCATTGACTTTCTTCACAGAATTGGAAAAAACTACTTTAAATGTCATATGGAACCAAAAAAGAGCCCGCATAGCCAAGACAATCCTAGGCAAAAAGAACAAAGCTAGAGGCATTATGCTACCTGACTTCAAACTATACTACAAGGCTACAGTAACCAAAACAGCATGGTTCTGGTACCAAAACAGATATAGACCAGTAAAACAGAACAGAGGCCTCAGAAATAATGCCACACATCTACAACCACCTGATCTTTGACAAATCTGACAAAAGCAAGTAATGGGGAAAGGATTCCCTATTCAATAAATGGTGTTGGGAAAACTGGCTAGCCATATGCAGAAAGCTGAAACTAGATTCTTTCCTTACACCTTATACAAAAATTAACTCAAGATGGATTAAAGACTTAAACTTAAGACCTAGAATCATAAAAATCCTAGAAGAAGACCTAGGCAACACCATTCAGGACATAGACATGGGCAAAGACTTCATGACTAAAACACCAAAAGCACTGGCAACAAAAGCCAAAATAGACAAATGGGATCAAATTAAACTAAAGCTTCCACACAGCAAAATAAACTATCATCAGAGTGAACAGGCAACCTATGGAATGGGAGAAAATATTTGCAATCTACTCATCTGACAAAGGGCTAATGTCCAGAATCTACCGAAGAACTTAAATAAATTTACAAGGAAAAAAAAAACACAACTCCATCAAAAAAAGTGGGCAAAGAATATGAACAAACACTTCTCAAGACATTTATGTGGCCAATAAACATATTTTTAAAAAGCTCATCATCATTGATCATTAGAGAAATGCAAATCAAAACCACATTGAGATACCATCTCATGCCAGTTAGAATGGCAATCATTAAAAAGTCAGGAAACAACAGATGCTGGAGAGGATGGGAAGAAATAGAAACACTTTTACACTGTTGGTGGGAGTGTAAATTAGTTCAACCATTGTGGAAGACAGTGTAGCAATTCCTCAAGGATCTAGAGCTAGAAATACCATTTGACCCAGTAAACCCATTACTGGGTATATACCCAAAGGATTGTTAATCATTCTACTATAAAGACACATGCACATGTATGTTTACTGTGGCACTGTTTGCAATAACAAAGACTTGCAACCAACCCAAATGCCAATGAATGATAGACTGGATAAAGAAAATGTGGCACATATACACCATGGAATACTATGCAACCATAAAAGAGGATGAGTTCATGTCCTCTGCAGAGACATGGATGGAGCTGGAAACCACCATTCTCAGCAAACTAACATTAGAAAAGAAAACCAAACACCACATATTCTCACTCATAAGTGGGAGTTGCACGATGAGAATACATGAGCACAGGGAGGGGAACATCACACACCAGGGCCTACACTGTGGGATGGGAGGCTAGGGGAGGGCTAGCACATCAACACATTTAATATTCATTAAAATGCTTGATTTTGAAGAGAATTCTAAGCTGAAACTTTGTCAAGCTTGTAATTACTTTCTATTTTTTAAAGATTTTACTGGTGTTCTTTAATAAACATATAGTAAAAAATTTTTCTTGTAGAAAAAGGGGGGAAATAGGACAATAAAAACATTCTTAATCCCATGTTGTATGTTATGGATTTTTTTATTAGAGAAAAATATACATACACGGTAGAAAATTTGGGAAATATTCAAATAAAAACTGACATAAGAAAAAGAAATCATAAAATGTGATAAAAAAAATTTTCTCTCTCTTGTTAAACCAGTTAAACAGTCAATGGAAATAAAAACATGAAATAGCCATTTTTTTTCCTAATCATTGCCTTCAAGTAGGCCAGGTAGAAGTTTTATTTTCTATCGGATACTGATAGATAGGAGAGGATACAAAGCTTCACCATTTTGAACTCACAGCTATGTAGACATTGAAACCTGCTGCTACCAGAGCTTACCAAATGAACACAGGACCTAGAGTCTCCTGAAGAGATCATTCCCTATAGCTTCTCCTCCTTCAGTCTTTTCTACCCCTTCCCAAATACGGTCATTGCTAATATACTTTCACTCTGTTTTTGTTCTTGTTTGATCTCTCTATATAGAGTGTATCTTAATATTATCTAAGTACTTTCTCATGTCTTTAAGCACCAATTTAATAACTACATATTATGTCATCTATCACCAGATTACTTTATAATTTCTCTTTATTGTTGGAATAACTTTCATACATCAGATTTTGTTTAAACAAGGCACACTCAAGGTGTAATGAAACCCTATTGTTCTCTTTTATGCATCACTACTTCCCTAAAGAATTTCAATTTGGCTGCAATGGTTCAGATTGAATGTTGTATAATAAGGAATATGTGTGGTCTTTGACCTTGGTTTCTGGAAAGGAGCTTCTAAACCCTTGAAATTTCCCAAGTGATATAAGTGTATTTGTTATCCATGGTGGGCCCCTGACACCACTTTGAGCTTATGACAATGAGATGACTTATGGTGGGCTCCTAGATAGTTGCAGGATGGGGGCTAGCCATACCAGAAACACTTCTGTTTCTGGTAACTTGTGGTCTTTTCTGAATATTTATCTGATCTGACTCAGTGAACAAAGACCCCTCACCCTGAAGCTTGAATGCAGTGAAGAAAGAGGGAGCAAACAGATTCTCATGTTCTGATGTGAAATGAAAAGAGACCCATTGTCTCTGATTACAGCTCCTCATTTTGGAGACCCTGATAATAGTGTGTATCAACATATCCCTGAGGAAAGTGAATATTTAAGAAGTAGGGAGAGGAAAAGGAGTCACTGCAGGAGACCACACAGGCAGAGAAGCAGAAAGAGCCAGAGCAAAAGGACGAATGAGCTTTTTGAAGGAATATGCTTCCGTAGTGCTTAATGCAAAAGAGGCACCAAGAATGATGTGCAGTGTAATGTGTCCCCTTCCTTTGGATACTAATTATAGAGATATTTGGCCAACCTTAGCAAGTGAATTTTTAAGTGAATAATAGAGGTAAGAGCCAGATTTTTGAGGACTGAGCAGCAACCGTGAATCAAAGCTTGGACGGAGCATGGGTTAATCTTCCTAGAATATCTTCCTAGAATCTCTAAGCCTAAAGTCTGTCATCATTCCCAGGATGGTTCTGGCCTTCCTCCCTGGCAAACTACTACCTAGTTGCTTAGGAAACCAAGAATTCTGGTTTCCTTCATTTAGTTCTATTGAGTATAGGGAGCATTAAATTATCCAGGTAACTCTTACTTATCCAGAGTCTTAACTGAAATGAATCTGCATTCTAGTACTTTTGCTAGAGGATGTCACTTTCTCTTAGCATATGTCCATCTGAGATAGGTAGGATTATGAACTCAATCTCCCAATAAATAGACTCATGTTTTAGGGGCCCATTGGAAAAAGTTCTAGAAAAACATTGTGATGAGTTAAGTGTAAATGAATCAGAAACACAAGAATTGTATTTCCCTGGAAATACTCATGGGATGATAAGTAAAGAGAGGGAAAATTTTCCACTCAAGGTCTTTAAGAAACAATTAAAATGTGATGCCAAAAAATGATAATCTGTTTTTCCAACATTCAAATACCATTCAAATTTCCTGCCTTTTTTTTTCAGGCACGTAATAAAAAATATTTGATACTCAATTGCTTTTCTTTACCCTGAAGTGTGACTTTATTAATTCAGTTAACTAAGGTCCAGTATTCTTCTTCCCATTCTGTAAACTAAAAGGGCATACAGGGTCTTACAAGAAGAGTTGATGGAGCAATGGGAGAAAAGCAGTATTTACAAATTACTTAAGCTCTAATGAGCTCTGCTCAGCGGCTTCTCACAGGACTCATATCTCATATGTTACCACTCAAAGTTAACAGGAAGCTTCTAACCATGATGAAGCTTGCTTTTCTGGAGGTAAAAACGTGTGGTGAGGAGGGAAGGGAAGAGGGCATAGTATTGCCTGCTGGTTCACTAGTATCATTGTTTTATTAAAAGTCAAACCCTTCCTTTCCCAGATATTGTAATAATGGAAAAAGAAACATTTGCTGCCTGGGCTTGGGTAATGAAGGGTATCAGTTAGCTTTTTGTACCAAAATTTAGTACCTTAAAGCAGCAAAGATTATTTTTCATTATCCCATGGGTTGCCTGGGAGGTTTCTTGGGTCTGGGATGGTTCATCAGGGGCTTGATGGTTTAGGATGGCCTTATTTATAACTCTGCATTATGAGTTATTTTGTTGTTTCTTTCTTAGTTTTCTATACATTCCAAATTATGTATATTACATTTTTTTGTAACTATTCTTTCTTATAAGAAGGTAATTTATGTATTTTTCTTTAATATTTATATAATTAGATTCATGATGTACATAGCTTTATATTGTGATTTTATTTAGTAAAATTTACTTCATTAGAGTTTCCTCCATCTTTAAAAATTTCTGTGGTCTGAATGTGTCCCTCAAAATTCTTACGTTAGAAACTTAATTCCCAATGCAACATTGTTGGGAGGTGGAGTCTTTTGGAAAGTGCTTAAGTTATGAAGGCTCTGCCTTCATGAATGAATGCGTGCCATTGTAAAAGGCCTTAATGGAGGCAGTCCATTCCTTTTGGCCCTGCTACCTTCTACCATGTGAGGACACAGCAAGAAGAACCTCACTAGACACCAGATGCAGAGCCTTGATCTTGGACTTCTTATTCTCCCTAACTATAAGAAAATAAATTTCTGTTCTTTAAAAGTGACCCAATCTTAGGTATTTTGTTATGGTAGCACAAAAGAGATTGAGTCAAAAAATTCTCCAAAACACAATTTTAATGCCTGCATTATAGTCTTTAAGTATGCCTCATAATTGAGGAAAGCAATTTTTTCATTGATATTTCCATTGTTTCTATGTTTCACAAAATAAATAATACTATTATAAATATCTTTAAAAATTTTTGAATCTCTATTCTAGGTTTCTTGAAATGTAATTATTGAGTCACAGGGTGTGAACTCTCCCAGAACTCTTGATTTATATTTCCAAATTCAGGAAGAATGAAACATGTGTTCCCATGAGGCAGAGTCTGAGTGTGAACCACACAGTGCCCTCTGAAGTGCTTCTATGAACATACATTGTCACAAGCAAACAAAGAAAAAAAAGGAGAAGGGTGTTTTCTTTGTTTTCATTCTCATCATTTTGATTGTTGACCAGGATGAACATTTTAAAATATACTTATTGGCCTTTCCTTTTTTCATAAATTATATCCATATGACCTTTAACATTTTCATATTGGATGTTAGTCTTTGATATCACCAATTTGTAAGGCATCTTATAAAAGACTATTGACCCTGTTTTTCATACTTGTGATACATTTTCTTTCAGTTTGTTATTAAGCTTTTGCGTTTTTTGTCATATTTCAAAACCATTCTCTTTCCCCCAGCTGATCTCAAGTGTGCTCAGTCTCAACTTTAGTCCCTCTTATTGTAGTCAGGGACCCATTCCAGCTGTGCAGAGAACTGTTGGGTGGTAGGTGGGCCACAAGGACAGTCTTAGGGACTCAGGTGCCTGACCACCACTGCTACACAGCTCTAGATCCTTCCTTGGATCTTCCCCAGGTCCATATGATCTGGAAAGCCATATCAACCTTAGAGTTCTCAGGAGACTCACAGCAACCTGAGTTTAGAGTCTCCTTTAGTGCCAAGAGAGCTACGGTGGTCACATGCTTAGGGAGCTCAACAGTCAGTCTGCTTAGACTCCTTGAAAGTCCCTCTTAAGAAGGACAGGCACAAACAAAGCTAGACTATGAAGAGTAAAATAAATTCCTAATCCCTTAATGTGCAGCTGTTATTCCATATCCACAAGCTTCAAACACATTTAGAGAACTAAAACCCCACCAAACAGGCAAAATAAGCTACTAGACACCAACTCAAAAATGATGGAGATGTGTGATCTTTTGGACAAAGAATTCAAAATAGTTGTTTTAAGAAAGGTTAGCAAACTTCAAGGAAACACGGTGAATCAAATAAGACATTTATCAGAGAAATTAATCAGAGAGATTTAAATAAATTTTTAAAAATCCAACAGAAATCCTGGATCTGAAAAATATAGTAAATGAAATAAAAAATGCAATCAATAGCAGAGCTGATCAAACAAAAGAAAGAATCAAGGAGCTCAAAGACAGATTATTTGAAAATACACAGTCAAATAGGAAAAAAAATAAAGAATAAAAGTAAATGAAGAAAGTTTATGGGCTCTATGAGACAACATCAAAAAGTAAATATTTGGGCTATTAGAATTAAAGAAGGAACTGAGAAAGAAAAATAAGTAGAAAATTTATTCAAAGAAATAATAACCAAAATCTTGCCCAACATGGAGAAAGATATAAATATGCAGGAACAGGAACATTAAAGGTCACCCATCAAATTCAACACAAATAAGAATATTTAAGGCATATTATAATCACAACTGTAAAGGTCAAAGACAAAGAAAGGATTCTGAAAGCAGCAAGAGAAAAGAAGCAAAAAATATAAAGAAAAGCCAGTGTGCCTGGCAGCAGACTTCTCAGTAAAAACCTTACAGGCCAGAGAGAGTGAAATGATATATTAAAAGAGCTGAAAGAAAAATACCGTCAACCAAGAATATGACTGGTTGACAAAGCTATCATTCAGAAATTAAGGAGAGATAAACACTTTCCCAGACAAGTAGAAACTCAGAGAGTACACAAATAGGTACAAATAGACTGATTCTATAGGAAATGCTAAAGCAAGTTCTTTAAACTGAAAGAGGAGATGCTAATTTGACTTTTAAACCAGTGTTGTAATTGTGCTGTATAAGTCACTTATAATCTTCACTAAGAAAATGAAAATAAAACTGTTAAAAATAATGTCTACAACAATTTTTAAGAGATAGGCAATATAAAAAATACAAATTGTGTCATCAAATACTCATAAGATGGGGAAAGAAGGGAGTTAATGTATATAGGATTTTATGTGGTTGTTTCTTTTTTTGTGATCAATGTTAAGTTAGTATCAGTTTTAAATAACTTGTTATAGGACTTTCATGTAAGACTCATGATAACCACAAAATAAAAACCTATAATGGATACATTAAAAATAACAAGTAACAAATTAAAACATACTACCATAGAAATTTACTTAACCACAAAGGAAGACAGTAAGAAAGGAAGATAGCAAGAGATGAGTTACATAACTAGAATACAAGTAACAAAATGGCAGTAGTAAGTCCTTACCTATCAATAATAACACTGAATGTAAATTGACTAAATTATCCAATTAAAAGACACACAGTGGCTGAATAGATTAAAAAACAAGACCCAGTTCTGTGCTGCCTACAAGAAACTTAATTCACCTATAAAGACAAAAAGATTGAAAGTGAAGGGATAGAAAAATATATTCCATGTAAATGAAAACTAAAAAAGACCAGGAGTAGCTATACTTCTATAGACTTTAGGTAAAAAGAAATCAAAAGAGACAAAGTCATCATATAATGTAAAGGGGTAAATTCAGAAAGAAGATATAACAATAGTATGTATACATACACCCAACATTGCAGCACCCAAATATATAAAGCAAATATTAATAGATATCAAGAGAAAGGCTACAGTACAATAATAATAGGGGACACCCCACTTTTGGCAATTGACAGGTAATTAAGGCAGAAAATCAAGAAATAAATACGAGAGTTAAACTGCACTTTAGACAAAATGGGCATAACCGACATTTACAGAACATTGCATCCAACTGCTGCAGAACACACATTCTTCTCATCAGCACATGAAACATTCTCCAAGATAAACCACATGTTAGGCCATAAAACAAGTTTCAACAAATTCAAAAAAGTCAAAATTATATTGGGTATAGTTTTTCACCACAACAGAATAAAACAAGAAATAAATAACAAAAGGAATTTTGGAAACTGTATAAATACATGGAAATTAAAGAACATGCTTCTGAATGTCCAATTGACAATGAATAAATTAAAAAGAAAACTAAAAAATTCATTTAAACAAATGCAAATGGAAACACAGCATACCAGAACCTGTGGGACACAGCAAAAGCAACACTAAGAGGGAAGTTTGTAGCAATAAATAAATACATTAAAAAAACAGAAGGACTTTAAGTAATACACCTCAAGGACCTAGAAAAGCAACAAAAAAACCAAACCCAAATTTAGTAAGAAAAAATAAGTAATTAAGGTCAGAGCAGAAACAAATGAAATTGAGACAAAATATAAAAGAACAATGAAACAAAAAGCTGGATTTTTGAAAAGATAAACAAAACTGATAAACCTTTAGCTAGACTAAGAAAACAGGAGAGAAAACCCAAATAAATAAAATCAGAGATTAAAAAGGAAACATTACAATTGGTACTACAGAAACACAAAGGGTAATTATAGACTACTATAAAAACAAAGAATAATTATAGACTACTATAACAACTATACACCACCAAATCAGAAAACCAAGGAGAAACTGATAAATTCCTGGATACTTACAAACTACCCAGACTGAATCATTTAAAAATAGAAAATATGAACAGACCAATAAGAGCAACAAGATCAAAATAATAATTAAAAAAAATCTCCAATCAAACAAAAGCCTAGGACCTAATGGTTTCACTGCTGAATTCTACTAAATATGTAAAGAAATAATACTAATTATACTTAAATGATTTCAAAAACTTGTAGAGGAGGGACTATTTCTGAACTCATTCTATGAGGCCAGCATTACTGTGATATCAAACCCAGAAATGTACGTCCCTCCCAGAAAACAAACAAACAAAAAACTAAATGACAACATCCCTGATGAACATAGATGCAACAATTCTCAACAGAATATTGGCAAACCAAGTTCAACAACACATAAAAAAGATCACTTACCAACACATAGACACATAGAAAAGAACACTATACACTGGGGCCTTGTGAAGGGTGGAGAGTGGGAGGAGGGAGAGGATCAGGAAACACAACTGATGGGTGCTGGGTTTAATACCTGGGTGATGAAATAATCTGTACAACAAACACCGTGACACAAGTTTATCTATGTCACAAACCTTCACTTGTACCCATGAACATAAAAGTTAAAAAAAAAAAAAAGGTCACATATTGTGATCAAGTGAGATTTATCTCAGGGATACAAGGATGGTTCAACATGTGCAAATCAATACACATGATACACCATATCAACAGAATGAAGGACAAAAACCATACGATCATTGAAATAGATTCTGGAAAGGCATTCAATAAAACAACATTCTTTCATTATAAAATTCTGAAAAAGTTGAATATTGAAGGAATATACCTCAATATGATAAAGGCAATTTATGATGAACTCACAGCTAATATCATACTAAATAGGAAAAAATTGAAAGCCTTTCCACCAATATATGGAATGGGACAAAGATGCCTACTTTCACCACTTCTATTCAACATGGTACTGGAAGTCCCAGCCAGCATTTAGGCAAGAGAAATGATATGGTTTGGCTGTGTCCCCATCCAAATCTCATCTTGAACTGTAGCTCCCATAATTCCCTCATGTCATGGGAGCAACCCAACGGAAGATAATTGAATCATGGGTTTCCTCCCTACTGTTCTTATGGTAGTAAGTCTCACAAGATCTGATGGTTTTATAAGGGGAATCCCCTTTCACTTGGCTCTCATTCTCTTCTCTTGTCTGCTGCCATGTGAGATGTGCCTTTCTCCTTCTGCCATGATGTGAAGCCTTCCCAGTCACATGGAACTATGAGTCCATTAAACCTCTTCTTTTCCAAATTGCCCAGTCTTGGGCATGTCTTTATCAGTAGTGTGAAAATGAACTAATACAAGAAATAGATAAAGGACATCCAAATTAAAAAGAAAGAAGTCAAATTATGATTGTTGGTAGACAATATAATCTTATATTTAGAAAAACCTAAAAGATTCCACCAAAAAAACTCTTACAGAATTTATTTAACTCTTAAATGAGTAAAGTTGCAGGCTACAACATCAAAAATTAGTTACAATTATATACACAACCAGCAATCAACTTGAAAAAGAAATCAAAGTAGCAATCCCATTTACAATCATCCACAGTTTTGCTTTCTGTAGTTTCAGTTGCCTGTGGTCATTTGTGGTTCAAAAATAATTAATTGCTGTATAATAAAATACTTTGAGAGAGAGAGAATGAGAGAGAGAGAGACCATGTTTACATACATTTTATTTCATTATACTGGTATATTTGTACTATTTTTATCATTAGTTGTTAATCTCTTACTGTGCCTAATTTATAAATTAAACTTTATTGAAGGTAAGTATGTATAGGGGAAAAAAACATGGTAGATATATGGTTCCTGTACTATTCATGGTTTTAGGTATCTACTGGGGGGATCTTGGAACATATCTCTCACAGATAAGCGGGAACTACTGTATGATAACGTTTCATGGACTTCTCTTTTCTCTTTTCCACTAAAAGAATTTCATTCTAAACTCTTAATCTACCCTAACCTCCACCATGTCTAAATGAAAATACAACATTACTAGTATCCCTCCTGCCAAATTTCCACATCTCTGGATGGATAACTTAGAGAATAAAAGCCTATTACTTGGGAAGTTTTATTTAATGTGAAGGTAGGATGTATTTTTTTTTAACAAAACTAGACATAATTATTTAGTTGTAGTTTAAAAAAAAATTCTTGTTAATCATTAATAAAACTGTAAAAACAACTATAAAACTCAGGAGAGATCCAAGATGGCCGATTAGCAGCAGCTCAGGATTGTAGTTCCCAGTGAAAGCGCAGAGAGCGAGTGGACACCGCACTTTCAGACGAATTTTTGTTGCCCACAGACAGGGAGATTCCCAGCGGAGGAGAGACACAGGTCGCCAGTGCGACTTTTTTGGCCGGCGCGGCAGTTTTGCCGGCACCCCGACACAGGGCTTCTTGGTGCAGAGTATACGGGAGAAGGTGCCCTTTCAGTCGGGCTTGGCTGGTCCCATCCCCACAAGGAGAACAGCAATTGGAAGCACTGAGGACTGAGAGTTTCACAGCAAGCACAGCCGAACCGGGAAGGTCCAGCTCTGTGGGGAAGGGGCATCCGCCAAAGGAAAACTAAGAAACAGAAAAAACTTCATCACCTGGCGGACAGATCCAAGATGGCTGATTAGCAACAGCTCAGGATTGTAGCTCCCAGGGAAAGTGCAGAGAGCGAGTGGACACTGCAATTTCAGACGAATTTCTGTTGCCCACAGACTGGGAGCTACACAGCAGAGGAGCCACACGGGTCGCCAGCACGACTCTTTTGGCCAGCACGACTGTTTTGCCAGCGCCCCAGCGCAGCACGGCGCTTCTCAGTGAGGAGTATATGGGACTGGGTAACCTTTGAGTCGGGCTCGGCTGGTCCCATCCCCACAAGGAGAACAGCGGTTGGAAGCGCTGAGGACTGAGAGTTTCACAGTAAGCACAGCTGAACCCGGGAAGGCCTAGCTCTGTGGGGAAAGGGCGTCCACCGAAGGAAAACTAAGAAACAGAAAAAACTTCAGCACC